>CAJNIZ010020846.1:29497-80178 GCA_905231905.1 Symbiodinium pilosum
GCGGAGGTGGTGGTGGTGGTGGTGGAAGAATCCTCAGTCCTGTCATGTGCTGTTTGTTTCTGATTATCACTGTTGCGATTCCTGGCAGGTTTGCTCATGTCGACTTGTACTTTGCAGTTCAACTTTGCAGACTTCTCTGTGCTGTAGCCAGGCTTATTTGCTTTTGCCATGAGCAGCTGTGCTACTATTGAGGTTCTGTGAAGTGATTTTTGGGAAGGCAGCCGGCTTGTAATGTTGGGTCCCGATTAGTGTGGGGAGGCTGAATTGTGCGAAGCTTCGCCGAAATTATTCAGTCCCCCCTGATTCGTTTGGGGGGCTTAATTGTGCGAAGGTGACCTGTTGTCCTTCCTCCTAGTGAATTTTACGTAAAACCTAAAAATCATGGATTGTTTGGGGGGCCCCCCCCTCCACTGATTAGGGACCCTTTTTGTTTGGGCGGGGGCCACCCCTGCACTGATCAGGACCCCACGTTAAGTAGAACAAGTGTCATCTCCAGATACCTGCGACCTGAGCAACGCCGATGGTCTTGATGAACCACCTCTAAACCCAAATCTCTAGTTTTTCGAACCTTTGAATTCTCAATCCCTAAACCCTGCAATAGAATCCTATATACCCCAATATACATACCCGTATATACCCCTATAGAACACTATATTAGAGCCCCATGCAAGCCTTTGTGGGCGTCCTCAGCTTGAGATCGAGGTCTGGGCTCTCCGAGTTCTGGCCGCGAGTGCCTGGAGGTCTGGCAGTAGCAACAACTGTTCTACTAGCCTGAATAGGGGTTTAGGGCTTTGGGGGGGTGTACAGTTTAGGGTTTAGGTTTTGGGGTGGTAGGCTGAATTTACCACAACATGCCTCAGTATAATTTTGATTTAATCAGGGGTTATTGGGTTTCTAGGGGGAGTCCATGTATAGTTACTTGAAGGGAATAACCCAACGCAGTGAGCCTCGTTTGGGGAGCGGCCGTGACAATCGTTCAACAAGGTCGCATGGGCTCGACTAATGAGGCTGGACAACAACAAATCGACCCCCGCAAAATGTCTCCACCGCGCCACAACTAGCAAAAGCCACGAATGAGAAATCATACAGCATTGGCGACGTAGGAAAAACATTGACGGGCGCAGTGGAGACATCAAATAGGCAGCCAACAAAATCGACCCATAATAGTTGCTTGGACATACAGCAAGGAGACCCATCTACTTCAGTACACCACCAGGCTGTCAAGTCTCTGCGCCAGTCATGACCCGGATCTTTGCACTCTTTACACCTGGGTGTCAGATGATTCAGAGAGGCCCCAAACCCTAAAGCCCCGAAACTGTGTGTTGTGAGCTGCGCCAGGATGAGTCCCTGGATTATGAGCTGCCACCACGGCCAGGTCGGCAGGCGGGCTGACGATTCCAATCTTGGGGTTTAGGCTTCAGGGTTGGGGTTTAGCGGCTAAAGTTTAGAGTTTAAGGTCCCAGGTCCTAGGATTTGGGGTTCAGGGCGTTTCCGGTGATGTAATGAAAGATGATGGAGGCCGGAAACTGCCATGCATTTTTTGAAGGAGCAGAGGTGCCAGTAGTCCTTGTGGCCCTGCCGGCTACAATCAGAACAGTAGCCGGAGCAGTGCAGTGAAAGCGCACAGCCAAGGCATTGTTGATGAGGCTCCAAGTTTAGCATATGGCGGAGTACTATATCTGCATCCGCAACATGCTTTAGAGCAAAATGCTGCTGAGAGTTGAAGGGATGGGCATCCTCCATGATTTAGACGCATCCCAAGACATCAGAGACAAGTCCAGGGCTTAGTCCTACTGCGAAACCTTATATCATATTGCGTGAGCAGAGGAATTACACTTGTGGCGCTCAACAGCACTGCAAGATGTCATGCAACCGTTGAACTTCCAGTGATGTTAAGATACTCAGATACTGATTTGCAGCTGCCCGGGACTTCCAAGACCCGTTAATTGAGGAACCTACCCAATTTTGAAAGAATGTACGACACCATGAATTGTACCAAGGATCCTCTTGTGAGCTAAGCATGTTCCTGTTTTTGGGAAAGTTGCAATTCGTGGTGACTCAGCCAAAAGGACTTCTGCCCGCCCCTGGTGGAGCTCCAAGCAGTCGGAGCGGGCACGAGCCCCATTCGAGTTCAGGCTCTGTAGTAGTAGTAGTAGTAGTAGTAGTAGCAGGATAGTAGTAGCAGTAGTAGCACGAGGAGGAGGAGTATCAGCTTGGGGTTCAAGGTTATGGATATGGATCCCCCAAGGTGCAAAGTTCTGGGTCTAATTGGGGTTTAGGGTGAGTTCTGTAGTAGATACCAATAGAGCTGCATGACCCTAAACAGTGTTAGACCACTATAACTCCAACGGTACGTACATACAGTTGAATAATCATGCGCGCTACTGAGTGCCCTTATACCTTGGGAATCTGGTTGTTCTACCGGCTCCAGGTGTGTTGCTCATGTCTCCAACCAAGATAGTGGGAGGCAAGGGCCAAGGATTTAAACGTCGTCCGTTTGGGTGTTTTGTTTGTTTTCGGCCTACGCCTACCCCTGAGACAGTGGGAGGCAAGGGCTAAGGATTCAGACATCCTATATTTGAGTATGGTGTTTGTTCAACCTGCGCCTCCTACGGAGATAGTGGAAGGTGACGGCATAGCGTGATGGTTGTTGCGAGTGAGAGAATTCTGGGAAATTTCTTGGGGACTATGGCTGTTGGCTCTCAGTGTGTTGCGGACGTGGGAGTTTTGAGATTTGGTGAAGGAATTTAAGGTTTTGAGCGGAATCGTGGCGGACCGGCACTGGCCCCACAAGGTTTGGGTCTAAGCATGTCTGTATTTGCAGGGCTCTTGCCAGGTCTATGCAGCATCAGAGTGTAAAGCCACACTAACACAGGAGCAGAACCTACCAATTGAGTTCGGAGGTACTACCATATTCCTGAGCAGGCACCTCATTGCCTTCAAAAGCTAGAAAGGTCCCCACTAATTGTCCCATATCAACAGTAGCAATAATAACAATAATAGTAATAGTAACAACAAGAGTAATAGTAACAGTAATAGTAGCAACTCCTAAACATCCCATAGAAAGGAAGCCTTGGCACTGTGGCAGGAAGGCCTTGCCCAAGCATGCTCTTGTCTGAGGCGAGCCGCAGAAGGTCCCACTGCCACCTGGCCCGGCCAGGCTCAGACGTAAGACGGGAAAAGTATGTTATAGTATACTAGGGCAAGGGGCTATATAGGGATAATGGAAAATAAATGGAAACTGCTATGTAGGGTCTAGAAACGAGAGCAGCATGGGTAGACATGACGGAAGAGGCATTAATGACCTTGGCTCTTTTGAAGACGGGAAAAGTATGTTGTAGTATACTAGGGCAAGGGGTTATATAGGGATAATGGAAAATAAATGGAAACTGCTATGTCGGGTCTAGAAACGAGAGCAGCATGGGTAGACATGACGGAAGAGGCATTAATGACCTTGGCATTCTAGTAGAAGCACATGAGAAGGAGACATCATCGCGAACTGTGCAAATGGCACAGCCTGCCATCGTCCATACCGAAGAGATCGCAATCAGCACAATATTGTATCAGGAACGCAGCAGGATGGCACGCTTATGTTGAAGCTCACGTTCGCTACAGATCTCGAGCCATAAGCGACTTCGAATCCAAAATCGAAGCCAGTAGGTTATCTCAATGCTAGCTTTTGCATCTTTTTCTGGAGGCATTTCGTCTTGGGGGAGCAGGGGTCAGGAGGAGGAAAATCTGAAAAAAGTCTGCCAGGTTGAATAAGTCCAGAAATATCCATGTTTGAGTCCTTCTTAGGCATACCATTCTTCGGAAGAGCAACAATCGCAATTGGGCCATGCTGCAACAAGACTCAGCGTGATGCAACATGACTACAACATTTGCACGGAGCTGACCCGAGTCATGGTCAATGGAAAGCAGGAAGTACAGCTAGCAGGATAGCAACCATGAAGAGAAAGTGGGCGAAATAGAAACCACGCAAGCTGCGGTGATTGTGCGGGCAGCATAGAAGTAGTACAGCTTGCACAGATGACAAAAGGTCTCCAGCATCAAGAGATGTGCTGTTGTGAGTGAACAAATAGTCGCGCGTGATTACGGCAAGTGAGGCCAGCCTAAGAAAAATGTAAATACCCAAATTCCCGAAAGGACGCCCTGGTTGCTGAGGACTTCTACTCCTGCCTTCCGTGCAGACCTCTGAGTAAAGTTTTGAACCCTCTCTGATATGACAGCATGTCGTTTAGTCATGGAAAAAGTCTAAGCCAGGATGATGAGCAAAGACATTACACGTAATACCAGTAGGTAAGAGTGGTAGCGGTAGAAGACATGATGAAAACTCTGGTGAGATGAAGGTAAAACCCTGGAATAGCTGCGCCATTGTTCAGCAGATGTCTATTCTGCAGAGTCTTCACCCATACAGTATGTCACACATTGCATCATAAACCAGACTCGAAATGCAGAGCAGAGGCTCAAACCCAGACCCTGAGGCGAAGAGCATACCACCCGTGACCCTCGACCCCAAACAGTGGTAGTGTTGAGTGGTAGTAGTTGTTTTCGTTATCCTCTTACTTGTCCTCGTACTTTTAAGAGTAGCAGTATCGGCGACAGAAGCAGCAGCAGGTGTAGTACTAGAAGTAGTAGTAGTAGTAGTAGTAGTAGTCATGTGCCTGGCTTCGTATTGGGAGGTCAAAGCCTCGACCTCGAGGCCGCCAGAAGAAAGCCAAGCCCGAGGCTCCCACGAACAGATTAGGGGTCCCTTTTGGGGTATTTATTGGGGTTTAGGGTTTAGGGTTTAGGGTATATTGGGATAATGGAAAATGAGATGGAAACTACTAAAGCCTAATTTAGGGTTGAGAGTTTCCCAAAAC
This sequence comes from Symbiodinium pilosum, assembly GCA_905231905.1. Classification (NCBI taxonomy): domain Eukaryota; class Dinophyceae; order Suessiales; family Symbiodiniaceae; genus Symbiodinium; species Symbiodinium pilosum. The sequence goes on from CAJNIZ010020846.1 coordinate 34,363, forward strand.
TAGGGGTACCTTTTTGGCGTCAAGTGGGGGTGTCCCATGATTAGAGGTACTAAAGGGATATAAAAGGATCATAGGGGTTATATAGGGTTTAGGGATTAGGGTTTATGGTTTAGGGTTTCCCATAATTAGGGGTACCCTTTTGGGGGTCCCCATAATCAGGATTATTCCTATTTTGGGGTCTATGTTGGGGTCCCCCTATTTAGGGAAACTACCAAGTTTGGAGTTTGGGCTTGCTACCCTGCTGTTTGCTTACGAGGGAGTGGGGAAGTGATTCCCCATACTGCTTGTTACGTAGGTCCTAGAACCTTGCCCGTATTCAGTCCCTACCCCACCTGAAGCACCAGCAAGGTATTCTATTTAATAGTAGGCATGCATTCGTAGCATGAGTCGCGCTGCTTGCACCATCTTGCACCACGACGGCTGTTAGCACCAGTACTGCTACTGAAGCTGCCCCTTCCGCTGCTGCTGCTGCTGCTGCTGCTGTTGCTGCTTCTGCTGCTGCTGTCGCCGCCGCCCCGCTCGCATCCCGACTGCTAGTAATAGTTTATGGGCATGTCCTTTCGTTTTGATGGTGCAGAGGTTGGAAGGTTGACTCTTCAAGGTTGTCACCGAGCTTTTTCTTGTTTCCGGCCTAAGGTCAATGTTGACGTTTTGTAAGAGTCAGAATGCCAACTTGGAGCAGGGCCTTTAGCTTTTTTCTTTTGTCTTTTTTTTACCAGCTCCTCGCAGCTGCTGTAGGACGGGGCGTGTGTGCTCACAGGATGCTGCTGTAATACACGGTCACCGGGGATCGTAAGATGCCCAACAACTTGCACCTGGCCAAACACTAAACCCTGTGAGATCATGTACTAAAGCTTCTACACATCATGAGCCTTTTCTGATTCCACTCATGCAGCACGGTAGGCACTTCCGCTCGTAGATTGCGTTGATAAATGCAATACGAACACCATTAACAGCATGAGTCACACCGCAGGTCGGCAAGCCGTATGGAGGCTGCCAGTTTGAGAGAACCACCAGCCATATAATCAAGACAGTTGAGGACGGAGAAAGCTGCTAAGCAGTGCATTTGTTTCAGCAATGCTACATTCACGCTTGGCAGCGTTGTCACTACGCCTGCTATGGCCATGATAGCATCCCCCACCCTCTCAGGGATGCACAAAATGGGTGGTTGTCAAAATTATGGTCTCTTTTTGGGTCCCTATTATAATATGGCCCCTAATATTTAGGGTACCCAAAAAGGGACCCTAATTTTGACAACCACCCAAATGGTACCCCAAAAATCAACCCCACTTCCAAAAGGTTCACAAAGGGGGACAATTGTTTGTTTGTTTACCAGCTGTTTCAGGGCGTGTCACTCAAAGTGGCTCAACCTTGAACCATAAACGGCCTGTAGCACCTAAAGCACATATCGGATGTTTGACTGAGATGGTCGTGGTCTCCATGGCCTCTGCGGATGTGGAGGATGAGTCGTCGGCGGAGTTTGGCTATCGGAGCCTCTTCGACGCCAGGATGCAAATGATATGTTGCCTGATTTGGGATTTAGGGATGTAGGACATGTTGCCGGAAAATGATGAACTTCATTGGGGGATGTTTTCAACTTGGCCGCACTTTCTTGCACAAGGGTTTTCCCATGGCAGATGGATACTTTGCTGAACCTGTGATAAGATTCGAGTCTGGTTTCTTACCACAGTGCATGATGCCAAGGGGGGTCGTTCCAAAAATGAGGGGCCGTTCTGCGAGGCTGCCTAGTAGCCTAGTAGTGATCTTGCACATTTGCCGTAACATTGGTGGGCCCTTAAGCTTTGGTCAATGTGATCTTTATCTGTTTTACTGCGCTCGTGGTGGTGTCATGGCTGAGTGTTTGATAGATAGGTGGCTTGCTCTCGCTCGGTTGCCACTTCCTTGTCCAGCGCCATGATGATGGGTCAGAGGGCGGCTAGAAGTAAAGGTTGCAGGGCCTCGTTCTGGACAGGACCTAGAATTCTGGCGATTGAATGGAAACTCAACTTATTTGCATAAGCACCGACAAGTCCATGTAGTCCCTCCCTCCCTCCCTATCTCTCCAACCCCTCCCCCTGTATCCCTCTCCCTCAATGCCTCCGTAGAACGAAGGTCAGTCTCGGCACGAAGTAGCCAGGACAGGTGAAGCCTGTACAGAAGGCACCAGCTTGTGTTTCACATGCAGGCTTGTTCCTGAAGCCAAAGTCCGTGCTGTCGAGGGCCGTTTAAAGTCTTGTGATCTAAGCACGGCCTTGCAACCCATCACGACAGAGCAGCGCAGGAAGCCGCGACTCGATAGATCTTGGGAGGAAACCTGGAAAAGTGATGCCCGGAAGTGCGATGATGTACAGGCAGGCCCAGCATACCCGACTGGAGCAATCTTCTGCTATACAATCTACGCTGGACTGTTCGTGAGGTGGGCATGCCAGTACCGTGCACAAGGCTGTCAGCTCTAGGGGACGCAGAGACGAAAGATGTGCATGATAGCAGCAGCACACTGATCCTTCTGTTCATGTAAACTAGGCGTAGGCGAAGCCAATGATTAGAGTCATGTGCCTTCCGTGCCCGCAGAACCGCACCAGCCTCAGATGCCACGGCATCTGCAGGGTCGTAGCCAGGATCTGCTATGATGTTCGGAATGTGATTTCCACTTCAGCAGCGGGCTCAAGAGAAATTTGAAGGCTATTGAAAGCTTGCTGGCAGCACCGATGACAGGCGAGACAAGTGCCTGCGCAGCTCTCGCACCAAACCAGCTGTTCACTAGACTCACTAGACTAGACCAAGCAGTCAGAATCAATCGGAACAGGTAGCCCCCCTTCTCACCGAGATGTGAGCATCATCAAAGCGGAAGCAAAAGAACCATCGACAGCCTCAACTCATTGAACCAAATTATGTTGCCCTAGCTGCGCCACTTGCTCCGGTTACTTGGCGTGTAGATGATACATCGGTTTTATGTCTCCATAGAGGTTTCCATGGGAGCACGGGAGCACGGGAGCACGACTGAGAGTTTAAACCCCTTCACCATGAAGCTTGAGTGCCCAAACTTTTGGCCCTGAAGCCCAATCCTTACCTTCGGAACCCCCCACCACCCCCGAATATGTTTGGCACGGCCCGGCACAAGGAACCTAAACCCTGAAGCCAAATGTTGGCTCCAACTTTCAACCCTCTGTATTGTAGACCTTAAACTCACGCTAGAATTTCTGCCCAGCTGGGAACTTAGGCAAGGGGGATTTGAGAGTACCGCAGGAAAGGGCAAAGCTTTGTGCATCGCCCGACGCCACATCAAAGACCTGGAGGCAGGAGCTTTGCTTACAGCTTCTCGGCCAAGGGCTGACTTTGGGAATCTGACCGATTCTTGCAGTGGGCGTACAGTTAAAGTTAAAGATGAGAACAGCCGTGCTGTTGATCCAAGCTATTTGCAGGCACAGCTGGCAGATGCGCAGGCACAGCTGGCAGATGCGCTGCACGGTAACCTCGGCAACGTAGTACCAGCCGCCTGGCCGGAGTTGATGGGAGCTGTCTGGAATTCGAAGATGTGTTCCAAGGGTTTAGGATGGTTTAGGGTTCAAGGGTGAGGCTTGTTGATACTTTCCATGAACGGTTTCCCTACAAGTTTCAACAGCTGCCCTCAAGTTGAAGGTCAGGCAACAGATTTTGGTACCTGCATGGATTCAAACATGTTTGGTGGGCGAATGATGGTACCTGCGATAATTGTTGCCTGATTTTGGGCTCACGCCAAAGCATGGAAGGGCCGGAAGGCCACCGACTCTATGGCACCGCGAAAAATCGCACAGCGCAAATCAAACATAAAATGAGAAGTCGGAGCTTCTCCAGGCATGGGTCCCTTTCCGGGGCTTGCATGACTAAAGTGACTAAAACAGCGGGAAGAAGGTGTAAGTTGAAGTTTGTGCGAAGCTTGCTTGAAGCAGTTGTGATGAAAAGGAGCTCTGCGCGGACCATGCAGGCGCGTCATCTCTACTCGTACGATGACTCGCACAGCCACATGCGCCCTGGGCCGTTAGTGCAAAATCTTGAGAAGAACTGACCAAAGCGCTTATACACACACATGCGGCCATGTAGGCCTTGACTTTCAAGCAGAGGCACCACATCCTGAGCTCAGTTTCCCCCTTTTGATGCTAGTTTTTTGCATGTGTGTAGCTATTTTTGGGCATGCAGCCATGCTTCTGCAGAAGTACTGCTGCAGCGTGCTGGTGACCACTTCACATGCAAGCAGAGCCTTGGCAGGATGAACGGGTGCAACTGCGACGCGTGTAGTTGCATTCCACGCTTCAAGTGGAGTTTGATGCCGAATGGGCCGGTCAATGAACTTTCCAAGGCCCACACGACGCTCAAGAGGGCGCCCTCGACTGTGTAGCCCTGAAACGGCTAGTGCAGCCTTTGCATGGCAAGTCGCAAGCTGGGATGCCTCAATCGTCGACGCCTGGAGCAGATGTTGCTGATGCTCTGCGTCCAGGAACTAAGAACCTGTTAATTCTTGCATGCGGAGGATGAGTGTGGACGGCACCAGACACGGAGCCCAAACGATCCCAAACACGTGTCTTAAATCCCTTGTGGGAGACAATGCACTCGTTTGTGGCCATGGGGGCTAGTATGCTTGAAACGCGCAGTCCAAAGCATCATCCACAACCCGTGTGCGCAAGGCCGGTCACAGGATTCTACGCGGCTACAGCCGGGGTGGCTTGCCATTTGTGCATCGCCGCATTTCTGAAGGTATGCTGGATCAGCTATGCTGGATCGACCTTCCGGTGGAAGATTCCGACCTCTGCGGCACCTGGAGAGGGGTGCATCGTTGCAGATGGCACTTGCAAACCGTCCTACGCTAAAATAGGCATCCTTGTTGGTCGAAGTTCTTCACTGTATGCTATCCGCTCCGGCTGGGGTCCACCAGATTCTGCTTGGTGGTTTGCGGCTCCTCTGGCAAGCTGACAACAATCCGAACCGGACGTATGCGGAAGTCATGCCGCAACTCCTGGCCTTGAAGAAGACACCACAACTCCGGAATGGCAAAGTCAGAGATAGCATGCTTGTGCTTTTGACGCCGGTCCGATGTTTCAGTCCAACGAGGGCTCAGCACCTGGTTTAAGGAAATCCTTCCTTAGCTTCCAAACCTTTCTTTTGTCTTGCAATCGCTGGCTGAGAGGGCAAACATAATGGCAGAAGCTGTTTTTCTTGAAACCTGCGCTCCTTGTTCATAGAGATGAGGTGTTTGAGATTAAGGGTATTTAGATTTAAGGGTTGTAGGGGCTCGCAGCCTAGGGGTGATGCTTGTGCAATTACGTCGAATCGGCTTGCAGTTCAATATGCGTCTTGGGCTCAAAGACTCCACTCAGCAGATCCTACGACTCTGCTAATTTGCACTGATCTTCACCTTAGTCTGTTGCGCCCAGGGCATGTTCAAAGGGGTTCGTGGGGCTTAGGGTTTCCAATAGGTGCAGCACGGGGGTAGGAGGTATGGCTTACTGCGCTTGATCCCCACGCTCGTGCTAGCAAGAAAGTTCTGAGAGAAAACACCAGCAAGCGAAAAAAAATGCAAAGAAAGGTATCGCAACATCGCCATGATGAATCATGATGATATTTTGTCAAGCGCTTTACGTGGACCAAAATTTCTGATAAACCAACATGAAGACCAATGGACTCATAGTATCCTTGCATTTGTCCTTCATCATGAAGCCAGGATTTGACAGATGTTTCTCGCAGGCAGGGCCCCTCCAAACATCCCAGATACTATTTTTCTTTCTTAGCGGGCCCCACAGTGCGCCCCATGCTTTTGACCAGCGCCTGGTTGAGTTTCCGGTCGAGTCGTCTAAGGTCGGCTTGGAATTGGACCCGGACGGCTGGGAGACAGAGCTCTGCTCAGCGGTGCATTGTAGCATGCCCTGCGTGTCTATCTATATATATATATATATGTATAGATAGGGGTTTAGGATTTAGAGTTTAGCCTCTTGCATGGCAAGGATATAATTGGCGCCTTCGGCAGAAAGCCATCCCACCGCATAAGCCAGCAACACAAAATCAAAAGGCCAACATCACAGATCCAGGAGGCACTCCTGCAGAGTCTTCGGGCATTGAATATTAATGGACAGTAGTGTACAACCTAAATACAGGGCTCAGGACGTGAGGTTTTTAAGGGTGTAGGGCTTAGCACGTAGATAGTGAAGTTTGAGCAGGATGAAGCAGAAGTGCTCCAGAGGGAAAAATTGCACAAGCACCAAAGAGCAGGACCATACATGGGGGGTCCCTATAATGAGGAGTATCGTATTTTGGGGTACCATGTTGGGGCCCGTTATACTGATGCATTCCGGCATCAGAGAGGACGAGACCGGATGCATCTTCGCTGGGTTTGAGGTTCTCCTGTTTGCGGCTGAGGGAGCTGCGTTTGCTGCGTTTGGGCTGAGTATTGGTTGGGTACTGCCCACCCGGTAACAGCTGCCAAATATTTATATCAGACGTAATTATCGCCCTTACTCTGACCACAAAGGTAGTACCTAAGGGGGACTATAAGATTTGGGACCCTACACCCTAAACCCTTTCGGGTTCAGGGCTCACGGTCTGATTTGCCATTCTGGAGAGTCAGAGGGATAAATGGAAACTGAGCTTTAGGGTTGAGGGATATAGGCCATAGTCTGAACCTCACTAAAGGGGTTATATAGGGAATTATATAGGGGACTATTTTAAGGGTTATTAGAGGGGATATTCGGAGATTAGACTATGGCTCATATAGGCGCCTCTGCTAGGAATAGGTACCAACTTCATGGTCCCACTAGGTTGCTTGTAAAATTGTAGTATAGCGTACTTCAAGTAGACTTCAGAATGATCTGGGCAATTAATTAGGCCTCTTCAGCACCATGGGGGCTGTGGCAGATATGTAGGGAATCCAAGTACCCCATAATCGCCTGCATGGGATTTTGGAATAGGAGTTGTAGTATATGTTTTCCAGAAGTAGATGGCTACTGGATACTTAGTTTAGGGTAACAAGGAAGCCATAACGGCTGGGGTGCACAGGCGCAGAGGTTTGTAGATTTCGAGCGAGGTTACAAGAAGCCCCAGGCCTAGTGCATTGCATCCAGAAGGGGACCCGAGATTTCATATTGAAGCGTTAGAAGTCCAACCAGCAGAGAAATTGAAGGGGAGCCCTTTACAAGAGGCAATCGTTAGCTTTCAGGTTTCGTGGCTCGTGGCTCTTTGGGGTACGGTCATGCACGAGCCTTGAAGCTTATAAGCCCTTTCCATTCACTTATTCCCGTACCTGATTTGTTTGCTTTCTTTCCACCTTCATCTGGTCCGTAAATCCTGGTACACTCCCAATACAAAATTCTGTAAACCCTCAAGCCTTAAACCTGAAAACCCCAAACCCTACCTAGTCACCTCAGGATGGCACTGACATGGCGTCTCGCATCAAGGACCTGGAGGCGACCCAACCCGCTGCACTTGGATGGTTTAGGGTTTAGGTTTTAGGGTTCCTGGATCGCAAAGGTATGTAAAATAATGGCCTTTATGGCTGTTATTAGGTCTAGGGCTATTATTTCACATATTTTTTCGGGTTTACGTTGGGATTAGGAATCACGGCCTGCTTAACCTGTGGCAGGATCGCTTGCAAGCGGCCGAATTGCAGTCTTCGCAGCTGCAGGCTCTGCCCAGGAATTTTTCACAGTTCGAAAGGTCCGTCAGGGTTGATTTAATTAGGGATTTAGGGTTTGGGGTTTAGGGTTTAGGATTTAGGGTTTAAGGTTCAGCATCAGCCCCTGGATCCGTTGAAATCAACAGGGTGTTCGTGGTATTCCTGCGATTCCAAGCGTGGGGTTTAAGGTTTAGGGTTGCTAATGTTTTATACAACATGTTTTACATGCCAATGTTTTATAATACAGTAGCATGTTTTATGAAACATGTTTAGGGTTTAGGGTTTAGGGTCCTATAGTGTCCATATAAGGCATCTTTCAAATATGAGTGAGTAAAGCCCGTCCATTCAAGATTGCGGTGGAAGTTTGGATCAGGATTTATTGTTGATCGGAGCTTCTTCGTTCCCAGGACAGACATAGTGTCACTATGGCACGGCCATATACGCAACGTTAGAAAGCTACTCGAGGGCCTTGGGACTTATTTGAAACCAATTCCACGAGTCCCATAAAACGCTGCAGCAGCAATTTTCTCAGGCTTAGACATTTTCACGACTGCATAAATCGCCCAAAAAGACTTGAAAGCCAAAACTGCCAGGTTCATGAAGTGGTGCAGCATCGAGCCAAGTAAACCAGGGCGTTTAAGCCCGCTCAGCAAAAAACCCAATACAAGCCCAATGTAACCTTAATATCACCCAAATATGACCCCAAGATTACCCCAACATACCCTAATATAGCCCAATATAAGCACATCCCAAACCAGTGCCAGCCTTCAGCATCGAGTCTGGAATCCTTGGGCCATTCCACGCCCCCCAACCTCCCATAGACCCCCAAACCTTTGAATCCTCAACAACCTTAAGATGCCCAAGCCTAAAACCCCAAACGTCTAAACCCCCACCTCCCCTGCCTCACCTTCATGGCCCCACCCACCGACCCTTCCACCCCCCACACTTGTGATTAAGGAGCTTAGCTTAAGTTACTATACCGGGGAAACCATATTAACTACCCATTCTGGCAACTTAGCTTAAGTTCCTTAACAGCAACCCAGCCAGTGGGAGGCAAAGCTTGCGGAGAAAGAGGAGGCGCGGCCTGCTCAACAAAAGGGTACAGCGGAATGTGCAGGGTTCTTTTTTATAGTCCCCCTTGAGTAGATAGAATATTGGGTTTATGGGGATCTTATCATTATAGGCCCACAGCCATATTCTATCTACTTAACTGTGACTATAACCACAAAAGTATACACGAATATACAGAATACGTGTTTTTCTGACCGACGTTTTAGACTCTTACAGGGCGGGGGCAGTGCCCAAAGTATTGGATCAGGGCACTACATCCAGGATGCTTCACCTACCACCTGCCAGTCTGTTTGGTGCTCATCACCCCCTCCTCCGCCTCCTGCTGATCCTTCTGCTTGCACGTCTGCAGCAGCTGCTGCTGCCACTGCAACTGCTAGACGCTTTAGCTCTTGCTTGAGGAGGATCAGCCGACATGCGTTGCACAAGCCTTGAACCTCAGAATTAGCCCTCAATCCCGAGAGGCAAAACATCGTCCCCAAGACCTGAAATTTCTTAGGGGTTAGGATTCCGGGTTTAGGGTTTCTTGCCCAACCATGGGCCTATGTGACATGTGCAGTGCCGCACCTTACTGGGAGGGTCAGGTTAATTATACGCCCAGGTATAAGTTACGGTATAAGTGCCCTGGGGAGCCTCGTCTATGAATACTGCCACATGAGCTACAGTAATGGCACTGCCATGAAACAGATGGAGTTTGGAGACTTCTGTTTTGTCTGAGGAGTAGGGCCAGGAGGTACAGCAGCAAGCTGACCTCAAATTGATATCAGCAATTATTCAGGCCCCTGGAGTACTGGCGGATAAGGTGCACTCAGGGGTTCATGTAATCCTAGCAGAACAAGAAAATGCAGTCATTGTCGCAAGTGGGAGATGGTTTCTCTGGTTACACCTGTGCCACTGTCTTAGGATTGCTCTAAATGCATCAGGAATCTAGGGCTTGAAGGGCTTCCAAAGGAGTTAAAAGTACATGTATCTTGGGGTATGTCGGATGTCGCAGGGCTTCCATGAGCTTTTGATCGGGTTTCCACATAGAGACTATCCAGAGAGAGCAGTTAGGCATTCAGTGCTTGGGCTTTCAGGAGGTGAGCAGCTTGCAAAACATGAGTTAACAGAGCTTGAATGGCCTTGACCAAGGTGGTGGAGCAAAATTGCATGCAACTCTTATCGACAAGGGTGTAGTCAATCACAATAAGGGCCGAAATCCTTTTGAATTGGGACGGAATTTCTCAAACTTCTTAGTCTTTGCGGTTAGGAAAAATCCTGTTGGCCAAGACCAAACTCGCAACCCATTTTTGCAACAGCGATTGTTTGCCCGTTGGGTTAGAGTTGCCTTAAACCCCGACTTCTCATCCTCACACACTTTCCCTTCAACCTTCTGAGCCACTGCAGCTTGAGAAGGTCATGCTGGAGCACGGCTGAGAGTTTAAACGCCTTCACCATAAAGCTTCAGTGCCCAAGCCCCACCCCCCGCATGCGGAACCTAAACCCTGAAGCCAAAGGATGACTCCAGCTTTCAATATCCTGCATCGTAGACCTTAAGCTCACATCAGGCAAGATGAAAGATGGATATTAGGCAAGGGGCCTTGAATGCACCGCAGGAAAAGGGCGAGCTTTGGCAGCTGCAAAGGCAGGAGTTTTCCGCAGGGCTTTTGTGGCCAAGGGCTGACTTTGGGAATTTGATAGAGACTCACAGCGGACTATAAGTTATAGTTAAGAACAGCCGCGCTGTTGATCGCTCTAGGCTGAAACCAGGGGACATGCCTGCCCCAACCCCTTTGACTACTGACCTGCCAGGCTAGGATTGCCGAGCTGCAGCGCGCCAACCCCAGAAGATCTCAGGAGGACATTGCAAGCAGCAGAATTTCGCAAAATGACATCCGGAGGGAACGATCAGCTCCGCGTCGCCGCGCTGAAGCCCCATGCTTTCGCCTGAGTTGATGTGAGTTGGCGCGAAATCAGGGATGCCTTTCGTTCAAGTGTTTCCTGCGTGCAGGGGTCAAGGGTGAGGCTTGTTGCTGTTTGCCCAGAAGTGGCGTGCCTCAAGCTTTAGATCTTCAAGGAACCAAAGCCGGAAATTCAAGACAGCTTTCAATAGCTGCACTCGTGTTGACAGATTCTCATGGGTTCTGGACATTGTGGGTAGGATTATGGTGCTATTTGCAGCAATTCTTGGCCTGAGTCTGGCTTTACACCAATCATGAAGGGGCCGGATCGCCGCCGCTCTTCGGGCGCGGAAATTAGGGGCCCATTTCCAGGCTTTGCATCACAAAGCCGGAGGAGGCAGGGTGCAAGTTGCAACCCCCATGCAACCAAATAGTCCTTGGATCCTCGAGCAGAAGCACCACATCATTAGCTCATCTCTCCCCGTTTCGATGCTTGCTGCTACACGTTTTGGCGCATCTGCTGAATCACCCAAAGGCTACAGGCACGTGGAAAACAGTGAACTCCGGTCCGGGCCACCTGGAGACGGATGTGCTGGTGCACCTTCAAGCTGTCTTACGCTCGCTGCAGCAACAGACATGGGCATCCTTGTTGGTCGAAGTTCTTCACTGTATGCTCTCCGCTCCAGTTGGGGTCCACCGATTCTGCTAGGTGATTTACGGCTCCTCTGGCAAACTGCAGCTACGAGCGTTGGAGAAGACACCCCAACTCCGGGATGTAGAAGTGAGGGGCAGCTTGCTCATGTTTCGGCGCCAGTCTGATACTTCTGCCAAACAGGGTCGCAGTACCTGCTTTGAGCGAGCCCATCGTCAGCTTCGAAGCCGTTCCATCTTTTGCAGGTAGTGGCGGGGAGGGCAAGCATAGGTTGCAGCCTGGGGTTGCTTTTGGGCCTCTTGGGATCCAAGGCTCACTCAGCAGGTCCTACAGCTACACTAATTTGCGCTGATCATTTGGGATCTCCACTAGTACCAGCATCCAAGCTGCCAAGTGTTGGCAACTTCGGATCTAGAGTGTGTGTAGTAAGGGGGTAGGTGTCACGGTTTACTATTTGGAGGTTTCCCAACACCATGAGACACGTCTTGCAAACATCCCTAGTCACATTCATGCTAGTGAGAAAGTTCTGCAGTTCCGCCAGAGAGCATGCACAAGCAAAACAAAAGGCAAGGAACCATATCCCGACATCGCCATGATGTCGGGGACATTGTATGGACCATCACCAAAGCAGTAGAACACTGCAAGTAAAAAGTAGAAGCATCATGAGAACAGCAAGATGAATGCCAAGAGGAAAAGGGACTGTGAGGTTCGCATCTCCAGCGAGGATGGCTGGGACGAAGATGCGCAGACTCAGGAGCGCTGTTGGGGCGATGTTTTAAAATCAACATGCATAAACCCAGCAGTTATTCTCAGCCAGAGTCCAACTAGCCCTGCATAAGCGTGATGCATGGAGCAGTGGCATTTTTGCGAGGGCCTGCAACTGTGTGTTGCGGAGCTGCACGTAACAAACAAATGTGCACACGCTACGTGTCACGGAATTGTAGCAGTGGCTCAGGTGCCTCCTTCCGGACAGCTACCGCGTCTCTGAGCCCTAAACCCTGTAAGTGCTTCAAGCTCAAGTTATTATTTCAGGGACAATCGTAGGTAGTTCCTTGGGAAGTATCCAGATAACTGTTCCGCTCCAAATCAACATGGAACCCTAGCAGACAACGACTAGGGGGATTATATAACCCCCATATAATCCCCTTATATAACATCAATATATCCCCTATATAATCCCTATATAACCCTTATATTTCCAACAGGAACACACCAAGCAGAAGGCGCCCAGCAGCACGGCCACTTGGACGCAGTGGGTAAGTTTCCTCTCACGCTTAACATGAGGGTATCCCAAAATTGTCGGTGTTTAGGGATTAGGGCTCAGGGTTTGGGGAGTAGGCTTCCACAAGTTATGGGTCATATGGGGACAACGGAAAACCAAATGGAAACTACTATTTAGGGTTTAGGGATTAGGGCTCAGGGCTTGCCAAAATTAAGGGTACTATTTTGGGGGGTCCCCTTAGTAAGGATGATCATATTTGGGGGTCTATATAGGGGTCCCCTTTTTTGGGGGGAACTACCACATCTGTGGACCAATGGGCTTTGGCAATGTTCCGCAACTTGCAAAGTCTCGGGTCGGACTCTCCATGTCAGCTTGGCGAAGGGTAATTGCTACAAACAGGAGACGAGGGAGGTGGGAAAGATTCCTGTCCGCGAAGACCAGACGCCACAGGGTTTCTTGCCCAACCATAGGCCTATGTGACATGTGCAGTGCCGCACCTTACTGAGAGGGTGAGGATAAGTATATGCCCAGGTATAAGTGCCCTGGGGAGCCTTGTCTATGAATATTGCTACATGAGCTACAGTAATGGCACTGCCATGAAACAGATGGAGTTTGGAGACTTCTGTTTTGTCTGGGGAGTAAGGCCATAAGGTACTTCAAGCTGACCTGAAATTGATATTGGAAATCATTCAGGCCCCTGGAGTACTAGCTGATTAGGCGCACTCTGGGGTTCATGGGAGATGGTTTCTCTGGTTACTTGTGGAGGGGGCTGGAGCAGACCTCAAGAACTCCGCGATCTACGAGGCCCACCCTAAACCCCAGTTTACGCAAATTTGCTGGGGAAAAGTGTCTTTAACACTAAGCTTATAACCCCAAACCTTAAATCCTCAAGCCTTAACCCAAAACCCAGTACCCTAGACTCAAATCCCCAAAACACTACATCCTGAACCCAAAGCCCAAAACCTAAATATGATATTCAAGGGATGTTCATTTGCTCCCCTAGCAGCATTGACGACAACAGCCAGTGTCATGAAGTAATAACAAAGGATATTTCTGGGGCGGGTATGCAGAGAGTCGATCAAAAGACACGACCCTGGACTTCATCAAGGCTCAAAGCTCAAACCGCGTCCCTTGTTTGCAAACTTCTTCGAATAACGTTATTACTTCTCACCAGAACCCCAGAACCCGAAGGTGTCAAGACGAATTGGAACTAACGGTACCCAAGACTTCAAACCGCCTTAATTCTGACGATATGCGAACATCCCAACTGTCCGCAACCAAGCCGTGGCAGGCAGCCAGCCCTGTGAAGTAGAAGGCAGGTTACAACGAACAAGCGCAGCCGTGCCACGAAACATATACAGAACTATGCGGCATGGGCAAGCTTGCCATAAAAGATATAGGAAATTTAGATGAATATAGATTTCAGATATCTTCAAATTTATCATGAAGTCTTCAATATAACTTGAATCTATGATATCAAATAGAAGAAATTCGTTATTCTTGGATTTGACCAATAAAGAAATTGATTTCAATCTATGATATTCAATACATCCGTTTTGGCACTGTTTCATTATCTTCATTTGGCGCGAGTTGGATGAGGCGATCGCGAAATTTATATATATTTAAATTCCGTAATAATTCGGGAATTAACTGAAATTGATTATCTTGGAAATTTTATATGATATCAATAATTAATATATTGCTTTGGAATTATTCGTGATAAGATTATACTAAATGATTATGAAGATTGATTAAATCGATTCTTCTTATTTCTATTTTCTTATTTTCTATTTAATTATCGATTAAAAAATTCGTATATTAGTATTTTTCTTGATAATATTATAAATATAGATATTATGAATTACTATCGTTTTTCATTATGAAAATATTGGATATTAAAATTTATGATATATTTATTTTCGATTATAATATGATTTTTCTCTAAAATGATGAAATATCTATAGGTCGAGAAGACTATAGGCTAATCCGTAAGTTATCGTAAAGAATTAATGTATACGATATTGGATCGCCAAATTACGTATTTAAAGCCGCAATTGTTCGCGGAACACTTAGGGAGCTAATATCTCGCGATACCGGGAAGAGAAAATGACAATGCCATATGAAGAGTAATTCAATGAAATCTCCGCCTTAAGAATTCACTATATTGATACGTAATCCAATTCCGTGAAAAGGAAGAAATCTGGCTATTCAAGACTTCTAAGAAATCCAATTAGGCATCTTATATTCATTTGATGGATTTGGATAGGGAGGGCAGGCTGGGCATACGTAATCTATCGACTCCGGATTGCGCTGGATTGGCAAGGATAAGAAATGGAGCCGGGAGGAAGATTTAATCGAAAAAGAATCTCATGGAAGAAGAATGATGATTTCTTGGATTATTTCCTCGTCTATATATGAGGCAATGGTTGATATAATGCTATAATATCTAATCAAATATCTCTGCAATGTCCAATCATATGGAAGAGCTATAATCTTCAATTATAGAATAAGCTTGCAATATTTAGTTCCAGGATATCTTTAATACCCAATCATAAAATATCTTTATAATGCCCAGCTACAAAATATCTCAATATTAAGGTGCGATTATTCATGGCTATTTTGACCGTGTGCGACCTAGCCTTTCTGGCTCCCCTCTAAAATACCTCCTGCGGACCTCCTAGGAACTCTAAAATCTCGGAGATTTTAGAGCCCTTCAGAAAAATTATAGGATCTAAAATCTCCGAGATTTCCGCAGCGGGCGGCGCGACGCGCGGCATTTATCCTGGCTGCGTGGCTATTCGACGGAATGCGCTGACCCAAGATAGGCGCATTTATCATACGCTCCCCGGATCCGCCGCACAATAATTAGCCCAAGAGAAATAAATGAAACGGAAATTCCGGATTGGAGACTTTGGACCGGAGGAAGGAAAATCTCTCGAGATTTCGAATCATTCCTTTTTCTTTGGCTATCTGCGGTCCTTGCCCTTCGGAGCGATCTTCCGCGTGATTCGTCTCTTTTTGGCTGCATATGCGGTTGGTCGGCAGAAGACGTAGATCCAAGAGAAAAATCCAAATCTTTCAGAATTTATAGCTTGGCTGCGTCAATCCAATAGATATTTATGCGTCCTCCAATCCGACGCGTAATAACTAGCCCAAGAGAGATAAATGCAGCGGAAAGATCGGACCAGAAACTTTGGATTGCACGACTAAGAAATCTTTCTCGAGATTTCGAATGGCGAATATATAGACCCGAGCTGGAGAGCTAAAATCTTTCAGAATCTATAGATTAGTCGTTTTCTTGAAATTTTCAACTAAATCTCAGATCTTTAAGCTTCATAATAAAAGTCAAAAGATGCGGCAACGTTCAGGATTTCGATAAATTTGATGTCGTAGAAGGCAGCGTGCCGCTGTTTGCACAACTTGAAGCAACAAACCCTCTGGTGGAGGCTTGCCAAATGGGCGTTGAGGGGAAAGCGATACGGTCAGAGAAATTTATATATAGAAATCATTGGGATTAATGACGATCTGATATTTCTTGGGCAAATATCTTCAGATTTACGAGGATCTGATGAGCTTCAGAAGAATGATCAGCGTCAATAATCCATGCGATTAACAAGAATATCTCCTGCCATATTGAATTCTTATAGAGTGATTTGATGATGCTCTCCCAGAAAGATAAGTAGCTATTGTACGATGCTTTATGAAATATCAAGGGAATAGAGTCTTCAGCTCTATCAAATCAGGGAAGCAGAGCTACGTCATGATTCGGATTTCGAATTATAATTCGAATTTCATGTATCCGTAGAAGATTATACATATGACCGCATATAGAATAGATGATAGAAATAATTCGCATCAGATTATTTAAGCCAAAATCCTCAGATTCTGAGATATCTCTTGGATTCCAATCTATAAATCCGTTCCGCCAGGAATGCCTCAAGATGGGCACCTATTTCTTGGAGGAAGAAATTGATAGATATGGCAATGCCCCCAAATACGCAATTCCCTCAATTATTGATAGCCTGATAGTCCTCGATTTCTAAATATCAATATAAATTGAGAGGAAATAGGATTTGGAATTCCGCGCATTATTTTCTTCCACATCAACTAGTTTGACGTTATGCGTACGCTCTAACGACGATACTCTGTTGTTGTAAATAGCGGGTCCACTCTAATTCCCTTATAATGAGCAATTATCAAATATCTTTGTAGTATCCAATCGTAGAAAATCCTTGAAGCGCCCGTCCACTAAATATCCATGAAGCGGTCTTCCATAGAATTTCTCCAATCTTCTAGGAAATATTATTATCTTAGCCAGAAAAAATTTTAGATTGGGGATATTCGAAATGAAAAATTGATTTTTTCGTAAATTTTTTTATTCATGATAAATAGAAAATATTAGAGATGATCAGAATAATTCATAATGAGAAATATGATGAATAATCAATATATAAAATCGTATATGAAAAAAACGATCAAAGAATAATTCGGGAAAAATAATTAGATCTCCGCCGCGGATCTATACGCTCTAGCGAATCGTTGCGCAGATAATCAAATAGAAAGAAATGATTCGAAATCTCGAGAAATTATTGATCGTACGATCTCGTATCCGATTCTTCTGCCCGTCTCAATTGTCTTTCTTGGATTATCTGCGCGACGATTCAGGGAAATATAGAAATCTCCATAGGCGAAAGATTCGGTTTCTGAATCCCGGATCTCTATATTCTTCCGAATAGGCACGCAGATAGCAAAATAAATCGCGTGCAAATTAATGATATTCTCATTATTTTTAATATAATAGAGATCGCTTAATTTTAAAAAGAGAAGAAGAATATAATTTCAAAATTCTATAATCCAAAAAAAATAATGATAGAGATATCTTTAGAAGATATATATTTTTCAATTTTATTCTGATAAAAAGAATTCTCTATTATATATTTCCGAAGATTCTATTAATTGATTGATATCTTTTTCTGATTTCCTTTTATATTTCATGAAATATATATATTTAGTGATATTCATATGATTAAGATTATAAATATATATCGATCAAAATATAGAATAGATATATATTAAGAATATATCAGATGAATATTTATATCTCGATTAATTTTGATTCCAGGAAGAGATGAATTTGATGATTGCTTATTATTTTTCGATATATATTTGATTGATTGATAAAGTCAATCATTCTTCATTCTATTTCGAGAAGGAATAGAACTAGATCCGCGGATTCCGATATAATTTGAAATCATTATATCTTCTTGAATTATATATATATTTTTTATATATCGTATCGAGGGATTATTCATAAGATCTAGAGTCATAGAATGAAATTGAATCTAAATAAATATATTGATATATGATTTCTGAATATCATAATCTATATAAATATCGCTCCCAAATCTTGATCACGGATTAGAGGAGCGAATTATCTTGATATATAATAGGTTTCTATAATCGAATGAGATTTAGAAAATCGCATCATCGATTTATCTATATCTCTAGAATTATTGATATTTTATAATCTCGAATCTTTTCTTCTAAATTGAAATTTTCGATAATTAAATATTAGATCCTATTATTATATCTCATCTCAAGAGATATATCCGAAATAATCTAAATGATCTTTGCCGATCGAAGATTTCTATGATTATAATTTCTGCCTTCCTATTAGCCTCCCGTCTCAGGAAATACATCTATAATAATTGAAAGAAATATCTATAGGACGTAAGATAGCTCAAAAATAATTATTGTCTCGCAATGATTTGATGATATTCAATAATGAGATTCAATTGAATTAATATTTTCTATATTAATATCATTCTATTAATATCAATATTATCCTTATTTCAATATTATAGGATTCAATTCGCTATTATAATGAGAATTATTATTGCGATTTATTTCTCTCATTAGATCTATATCTCTTTCCCTTTAATGATATTTATCTGAAGATTCCTGGATATAAGAAAATTAAGAATCGAAATTGTCGCCGCCTCGCCCCAGGGCGAGAGCTCTTGCGATATCTTTGTCAGATATTATCCGTTGCCATTGGGATAATATTCGTTTTATAACGTTAATAACGCAGATCGATCTTGATATCGTCTAAGAAGAATATAAAAATTCGATTTTCTAATATTTATTCTGAAATCTTTCGGGCGATTATCTTCAAGATATTTTCTTTGAATAAATATCCGAGGAAATATCAGATATATTGGAATCTATTTCATCTCGTATTTTTCTCGAATTATTATTATCTCAAATATAATCATTATCAAAAAATTCGTTCATTAGAATTTATCTATTCATCCGAATCATCATTCCGTCCTTTCCTGATTTATTTAGCCTTTAAAAAATTCTTAAATTATCTTCGTCCAATCTTAGAATAATAAATTCATCTCTTCCAAGATCTCCTAAATATAAGATTACATATAATCTATTTCGTATTCCAGAATTCTATTCTCCAAAAGATCTAGAGATCGAGATTATTGAAGACGAATCGGAAGAATAAATTTCCGCCATGATAGATATCTTTGAATTCAATATGCGACCTATCATAATTATCATTAATTCGTTTATTGATATCTGATATAAAACGAATCGTAATATGAATATTCGTAAATTCATCATAATCATTTTCATCATCAATTTTATATCCTATCGTAATCGAGATAAATATATATCTAATATAATTCTGATAATCTAGTCTTGATTCATTCTATTGATTAGCGAAGCCGTGGCGCTTTTATTTTTGTAGGATAACAATTATTCGAATATATAGAAAAATCCGCAATTTTGGTATTGATTCAAGAATATTCATCACAATATAATATTCAATTTTCGTTTTGATATATCAATTAGCGTATCAACAAAATCTTCGTTGAGACGAATGAAAACGAGAGAATATTGTATTCTCTATCTGAAGAAATAGATAATCGAAAAAATCAATGAAAGAAAAATAGAATTTGAAAAAATTAGCAGAAATAAATCATAGAAGATAATCATAAATAGATTTAAAAATATTTTATCAAGAAGCTATTTTGAATTCAAGAATAGAAGTTGATATATAAAAGAATATAAATTATGAAAATTATTGATATAGAAAGTCAAATCAAAGTTCGTATCCATCATTTGGAAGCTACGCAGAAGAAAGAAAATAAAGCAAACTCATATATTATCGTAGAAGAAGAAAAGATAAACGACGTCAGCTCCCCAAATCATGCATTAAGGCCCGCCTTCCGCCGAATGTCCAGGGACCCAACATCCCGCCGAAACAAAGACAGAAACAGAGATAATATACGAACAATTTCTCAGTGAGACCTCCGCCCAAAAGACCTCCCTAAAGCTAAGATTTTAAATAATTTCAGAGATAAATAATCGAAGAATATTTCCGATATTATTCGATCAAGAAAATCTTATTAATCGAAATTCCTCTAATAATATATATCTAACGAAAGCTACGAGATTTCAAAATTAATGAATCTATATCATTCAAGAAGGCAATATTTCGAGAAGAAAGAATCCAATCGCGTATATTTGAATTCATCTAAAATGCAGCCTACTCCGTATATCTTTTCATTAATATTTTTCAAAATATTTATTATTCAAAAGAGGATAATTATAATTCTATGAGAATATATGAGGATATCAAGAAAGATTATCTAATGCCGAATTATCTTTCTTATGAATTAAGAAGATATACTATTTCATGATCAATCTCCAAATATTTGGGATCTTTCGTCAAATTTTATCGTATCTATTTATATTCCGCCCATTATTCCACCCATTATTCCAATTGGAGAGGATTTGTCGCCTCTTGAATCCTTTATATAATATATTGGGATCATGATATTGCATGCGAAAAATATATTTCAAATGCCGCCGTTGTACCCTGCAGACTTGAACTGGAGCCGCTAGACCTTTTTTGATTTCCTACAATTTGTTATCAAGCACGATTAAATCCTAGTAATCCTAATCCTTAAATCGTGCCTAAACCCCAAATATGCCTGCGTGCCTTCGATTTTCTTCTACATCCAGGATTGCAATTTCAGTGGTTTCGCGTTCAGAGAAACACTCATGCAACGTTTCTTTCATCATACGCTGGCACTCGCCGTCACTCGCCCTCATACTCAAAAACAAATCCCGACAACGACCCGAGAACTGAAATTTGGTCCGGGCTCGAGCTATCCGCTCACCATCTGCCTCGGGACCTCAAGACGCAGAAGCGGAATGTTTAATGTTAACAAAGGGACCAGCCCCTAACTGGTACGAACACAAACAACCTGTTTGCTAGCCTACCCACCTTCCCATCAAAATCTGAAAATTTCTAGAAGAGCCCAGCGGGCATGCCATCTTCACAGCAAAGTGGGGTGATGCTGAGAATCTGCACCACCTCTTCTGCACTGGAACTAGATACCTACTTGCACCGCAGGGCTTGACAAGTTCCACCATTTGGGCCCCTGGCATGGCTTACTTGAAGCCTGCAGGCTCCGGCAAGTAGTGATTCGGACAGAATCAGAAGAATTCCTGCGGTGGGCCTCGCAAACCTGAAGAGTAAGCCTGAAGCCCTACGTTATGGCGAGCATGATATTGGGATCATTAGGGCGTCCCTCTCACTTATGGAACACTATAATCATTGTGGGGGTTTGGGGATTTTTACAGGACTTGCCAGAAACCCCTGTATAACCCGGCTTGTCAAACCTTGAGCCTGCAAGTATGATGCAGCTGTTTTCCTGCGGGATGTGACGGAAGGGCCAGATCTTGACTGTACCCACTTTTTAGGGTTTAGGATTTGGGGTTTAGGGTTTAGGTCTTGAACAGCGGGCCTTTCCACTGCCGGCAGCCACCATGAACATTGGTTAAAAATCCTGTTTAAGAGGCTCCCCTGGCAAAGTACAAGTACAAAAAAACGTAAGAGAAACGACAACAGCAACAACCAACCCTCAACCGTCTAATTCTGGGGCCTAACTATACCTCCTAAACCCCCTATACCCTACTTATTACAATTATGTTATCTAATACTGCTTTATCATTATCATATACTATAAACTATTCTTATATTAATTATATACTATCTATTGTATATGAACCCGGTTTTTCCCAAGACAGCACGGTAAGCCTGACCATCTCTTTGCCTTCTTGCCGCCTGCTTCCCGTAGGGATCCATCAAACATGATCATGCCCCAGAGGATTTCAAGATGGAGCCCTGTAGTTTCCGGAGGCCCCAACGTCCACAATCCCCCAAGAAGAGAGGTCCCTTGTGGAGGGGATGTGCGCATATTTCTGGGGATGGTACTATGTGGGGGGTCCATTGTGGGCAACTCTGTTTACAGAAGCTCCCATGTCATCCCCATCTACCCCTTTCGAATTGGAGCCCTGATCTGAAGACACCCCCTATAACCGCCAGTAGGAGCGTGACGTGCAAGCAGCACGAAGCTTCCTGGGCCCAGCCGAACTGCCGCAGAGCCCAGGCCTTCGACTCTGAATGCAATGCAGGCTTTGAAAGGGTCATGTATGGGATCCTCCGGAAGCCTATGCAAGATTTAAATGAAGGCTCCAGAAGTCTTATAGAGGCAAGACATGGCAAGACTATGCACGACAGGGATTTTGCAAGGACCTTTGAAAATCGACGGGAATGTCTAGAGGAGCCCGGAATGATTATGCAGATTCTTTACATGTTGGACTGGGTGCCTCTGAAATCTTCTAAGGCTTTGAGTTATGAAGGATGGCTTTCCAAGAATCATACGCATGCGGCTGAAGGCGATCCAAAATCTGGCTTTCTGAAAGCTTCCAGCTTCGTGTGTGTGTGTGTATCAGGAAACCAAACGAGTGATTTCAGACGTTGAGGTTTGGGATCACAGTCGAGTAGGCCTTGAAAGCTTGGACCTGAGGTTTGGGACCAAGGGTTCGAGATCTTGGGCAAATGACTGCTGATACTCCGGCTTGCAAGCATGTGCACTTTCTGAGGGTTCGCAACTTTGAAGGCTTTTACATGGACTGCTCCGGCAGTGCAACTCACTTCGTCTTCAATAACAAACTATGGAGGCCCTGAAGCCTTTCCACATCAGTGCCGCATGGGCCGCATTGAAACCGGGACACAGATTTCCTGCAAGGCAGAAGTCCAAAATCCAAAATATCTGAAAGACTATGCGAAAGCTCTAGGAGAATACAACGAGCCCCAGCAGCACTCCAAGAAAGAGAGCTGCGAGCAGAAAAACCTTCTTAGCTCACCAGCAGAATCATGGGTTGCGTTTTGGTCGAATCTTTCGCCAGTCGCTCATGCTTTGAAAGTTAACACTGAATCAATACTCATGGGCACATAAGCCCATGGTCATGGCTCAAACATAGAGCTCTGTCGTTTTCGCCAGCTTGGCTGCCTGTTTGGCAGCCTGGCATGCCTTGAAAGCCGCACGCTGGCGCTGGAGATAAGCCCGGTAAGCCCTTCTGTCCAATGGCCTGTGCCACACGGGCTCGTCCATTTCTGCTTCCTCGTACTCGTCCTTCACTGCAGCCTCTTGGGCCTCTGCAATGGAGCGTGGGGGGGCTGGAGCCACCGACACCGTGATCTCCACGGTCACCAACTCCGAACTAGAGGCACCTGGACAGCCCATCTCGGTGGTCACAGCCGGCGCAGCAGCCGGAGGCAACAGCGGGCCCAATGCATCTGGCAGCGGGGTCTCCTCAAGACGCCTGAGGGTTGGCTCGGCCTCCTGCATGTTGACGACGTAGAAGCCGTCCAGGCCCACTACGAAGAGCCTCTCGCCAAGCTTCACGAGGTCACCGACAGTCATCGAGGCGTGGTCAACGCCGAGTTTCTGTTGTTTGGCTACATCTCCATTTGGAGAGTAGTTCCCTGCCTGCAACGCGACGAACAGGCTGCGCAACCAGGGCACAAACTCCGAGTCACCTTCTTTGACCGGGCAGTAGATGTTTCTCTGCATGGCATGCGTGGCCTGCAGTCCTGCTTTGGGTCCGGAGATTTCCCTGACCCAGGCTTGCATGCCAGCTTTGCCCAGGAGAAATCCCGGTAAATGGTTGTGAAAGAAGTGGTCGTTGAAGTAGACTACAGTGGCCGGCCTGCAGCCTTCTGGCATCTTCTTCGTCACGTTCATGTCTGCACCAATGTCAGCCAAGCAACAGTGGCTCTTGAGGGGTCGCGTGCCAGTCTCGTAGAAGACTTCCAGGACCCCATCCAGCCGCATGAAAGTGTTGGATGACGTCCATTTGATCCGTCTGCGCTGCTCCAAGGGCAGCAGAATCTCCTGGGCTTTCACAAACGCACGAAACCCTCAAACCAATCAGCAACCACTTTCTAACAGCCCCAACCCAAACAAGAATGCTGAGGTTCAAACAACCAAGTTTCGGAAGCATGCAGATTCGGGTGATCCATCTGCGAGAGTGCCAGGCTCATGAGCCATGACGATGTGATCACTTTGCCACAGGGCTCTCGCCCCCGTCGGCGAAACTCCTCCTCCATGGCTCTGGAAGCTTGCGAAAGCTTTCGGGGCTGTGGATTCTGCGAGTTTTTGCATGGGTCACTCAGTTTCGTAGCATGCAGATTTCTGATTTGAGTGCCGTGATGAGCTTGCGCAGGCTTCGTCAATGCCCAGTCATGCTTGCAGACCAACCTACGAGTATTACTTCAAATGGCCGGCAGCTGCATACAAGGAAGGAGTCTGCGAATCTGAACAGCTCTTCTGAACTGCAGCTAGGTACCCTGACCGCAGCACTGGACTAGTTCCACCATTTGGGTCCCTGGGGGTGCTTACTTGAAGCCTGCAGGCTCCTGCAGATAGGGAATCAGACAGCCTCAGAAGAATTCCATTGGTGGTCCCTCGCAAGCCCGAAGAATGCAACAAGGCGGGCTCGAGCACCCTTTGAGTTACGCATTGGTAATCAATAAAACCCGATTCAGCCCTAAAGGCCCTGGTGCTTGGAGAGCTTCGAAAAATTGCATATCCCCTTTTAGGGGCTCCTGTGCATGGCGATTCTGATGTTGGGTCAATTTTGGGGGCCGCTGTTCATGGAACACCACAAAATCATGGTAGCATCCATGTCCTTGCCTTCTTGGCGCTTGCTTCCCGGAAGAGATCCCAACGCCTCCAGGACGAAGCACCCGGGCTTAGGATTTAGGGGACTACATTGGGGAGATGTAGGGGTTATGTAAAGGGAGAGTACAGGATGTACTTTGGGATAGAGTGGGATTACATATAGGGATTACTCTAAAGAATCCCCTATTCCCCACAAAGCACCATGCGGATTATCATGTGTCAGTTTTGTGCTTGAAGGTAAAAACTTTAAAACGTACTTTAATCCTCTGTCAATATGAGATGCCACACTTATCATACCCACTTACTTATCTTACTGGCGAACGAACACACAAGTTGATCTGCTCTTGCTCTTCATTCACACTTCGTGTACATGTAATGTACACTACTTGCTCCAGAAATATGACTGCCGTTCTCACTATCATCGATTGGAACTGACAAGGGATGTGAGCACAGTAATCTTGATCCCGTTGCTTTTCCACGTACTATTGACTTGGTGGCCTTCCAGCAGGACCTAGACAAACGGCAGACTACTCAAGCGCTACATGGTCAACAAAAGCCAACTCACCTTTCGGACAATTTGGACCCCCCGAGCTGTCATCATCGTTCTTACTAGGTTGATTGCTGCTGTTGTGCTTGTCCTGTGTACGTGTTGTTCAGAAACTCCTCCTGCTGGTAGGATTAGTGACTACTGATGCCCACGCTAGGAACTGGCATCGACTGCTGCTGAAGCCATAATCCATATAAGCCCCAAACCACTACACCCCTAAATCCTTAGGCCCCAGAAACAGAATCTCAAAGCGGAACCCTAAGCTCCAAAACCAAGCCCGCGTCAAGCAGAAAAAAACACCCCCTAGCTGAACTTCCTCAGGGACACAACTTGGAAGGTAGCTACGAAAGATATAGGGTTTTCCGTTCCATGAGGCTAGATACCCTACACCCTGTTTAGAGGAGGGACTCTTTCTGTTGGTAATGGACAGAATCTATGAACAGGGGATCCTCCCAAATTTCAGAACTGTTGCGGTCGTGGAGCCAGAGCTTTCGTAGAGTAGGTGGGTCCCCTCAGGGGCTTCTGGTATTTTTGGATACGTCATCAAATTGGAACGCGTGCGTTTTTTCTGCACATCATATAGCTCTACTTATCCTAAACGGGAAACCAAACCCCTAAACTCTAAACCTCCAAACGCTCTTACGACTAATCAGTTTAGCCCTAAATTCAGAACACCAATCTCAGACCTCAAGGCCTAAATCCAGCCGTACGGCCAGCCTGGAGCAAGATCCACCCTCCTCCCCTGACCACCACAAAGACTTCACACACCTCGGCATAGCAGTGAGGTTGAAGTTTTAAACCCTTCGATTGAGCTATCTCAGGAAAAAAAGAGCTTCGCAAATTTCTGGATCCCAGTTTGGGGTTCACATACAGGGGTTGTAATTCTTCATGTGCGCATACAGGAACTACGCCCGTTGAGGGGATGGCGAATATCAGCACTGTTTCAGGCCTTGCGGAGGCCGGCCAATTAGGGCAGGAGCGGCCAATCACATGAATCAGCATTGGTATCGACTCCCATACTGCCAAGGTGCGGCGGTCTTCGGAAGCTTTCATGTCTTACTTTGAACTGTAGATTTGTTGAAAAGGCTGCAGGTTTTGTGGCGAGAACAGATTTTGCAGGGCAGGCAGGGTTGGAGCATGGATGCTCTGTTTAGCGGACGCACTCGTCAAGGGGCGCGGGAATGACCTGGACATGGACGCTCCGGCCAACAGACGCGCACCGGATTTGACATTCATCTCGTTCGGATCTTCCTCATTGTAAAAAACCCTGGGACCTGGGTTGCTGTTCAGGAACTCAAATCAAGTTACTATATTGGGGAAACTCTATTATTTACTACATATACCCATTATGGTAACTTAATTTAAGTTCCTTAACAGCAACCCGGAAAAAAACAGCAGCAGCCTCTTTAGGAAACTATACCCGCTTCAACCTAGCACCACACAAGCCATCCTTAGCCTAGCTGCCTTAGCCAAGCCTGCAACAGGGTGCAGTTCACATGATTTCCTACAGTATTTTGGAAATCTTCACACCTCTGCGGCGCATGATGGACAAACTGCCGGCAAACATTTCGGAGCACTGGCGATAGTTCTTGCGACTGCGCAAATACCTGCACATCAAACTGTAAGTAGGATTTTGGAAAACTTTTCGTTTTTTTTGGCCTGGAGTGTAGGGGGTAGCATTGTGGGGATGTCACACATCTTCATGGGGCTTAGGGTTTAGGGTTCGGAGCTTTGGGTTTAGGGTTTGATTCATGGTGGGCTGCCGAGGTTTTGTGTGTGTTGGAAAGCTGAATAACTTCCATCCGCAAGAAGATAACCACATCTGCGACACGCAGGTCTTATCATGTGAGAAAATACTTCTCCGGGGCTGATAGTGTTTGGGTATAGGGTTCATGCGCTTCGGGGGAGGATTCCATTCTACTTTTGACCGCGCACACCGCAAATCACAGGAACACTGTTGCTGAGGGTAGTGATGGTAGTGGAATGATCGAAACTGAAGACCCTATGGTAATACGGGCAAAGCCGTTTCCCTGCCCACCTCCTTCAATTTTTCTGCTGAGCCGAGTCCTAAGCCCAGTAGTTCAACCTCAGACCCAAACCCCCAGAGCGTAGGACCACCTCCTCGACACTGGCCACCAATCCCCCCGTTAGCACCGTCTCACAAGCCCCCTACCAATGGAAAAACACGGCTCCCTCCTCCCTCCAGGACCAAGGGTTTAGGGTTTTTGCCTAAACCCTTGCTCCCTCCAAAGGGTTTAGGGTTTAGGGTTAGGGTTAGGCGCCTCACCAAACAATCCAGGAAGACATGTGTTGTAAGGGTTCAACTGTTGTCCATGCTGAACCGAAGGGGAGTTTTGGCTGATGGCGTGAGATATCCTCACGTCTGATTCCTTCAAGCGCTGAACTTGCTGAAGTCTTCCATCCCCATGATGAGGTGACCTCCCAGGAAGCAAGCACAGTATGGTCTCTTGGGATCCATGGCCCGCGCATACCTCAAGAAGTAACTCCATAGCCATAGCAAGGTCGCCTCCTCCCAGCACTTGCTTGCGCGGCCTGCCTGAGCATGGCGACGCTCCACCTTGTCCCAAGTGGCCGCATCAGACTAGTCGAGGGGCTTCCTCAAAGGCAAGCAAGGTCCAACTCTCGAGAGCATTTTTCGCACAGTCGCGCTTCCAGAAATGATTCTCTGCACCAGCTGCATGGTATAAGTCTGAAAGCCCTGCCGGAAAACTGGGCATCCATGGGATCTCCGGCTTCCTGGCAGAACTCCTTCAGCGCAGAGTCCGGACGTCCTTCACAACTTCGGCGCCTCGTTGTCATCACACGCCAGATAACCCTTGCTCGTCTTCTTGCGGCCCTCATGTTCTTGCTTTGAGAGAAGGAGGAAGGGCCGGAAGCCGCGCCAGCTTTGCTGGCCACGCTGGCGCTTGCAGGTGGCTCTGAGCAGGCCTGCTCCTACACCGCCTCTGCCAGCCAAGTAAAGAAGAGGGTGAGCCATACGGCGCCAACAGTACTACAGGCAAAGTGGGCAAAACCGCGATCTCTCCTCCCGGCGCGGCTTACACTGCACAGAATCGGTCCGGAAAGGTTCACCAGCTCAGACTGCACTTCAGGATGGGTCTGAGTCGGAAGGTCAAGGCAACGCAGCTACACTGAGTCCCTAAGAAGAAGACCACAGCTTTAACGTGTAGGTAGAACCATGAAGACGGAGGGCGCTTGGCACCAAAGATCCAAAGTCCAAAGGTGTCAGCTTGGGGGATCGGAATGTCATGGCCAGGGCTGTTTGCCTGCGCTGTTAATCCCTAGCGACCCCTTAACTTATAGAGAAAGAGTCTCCGCATGCTGTTCCATGAGACATTAGATTTCCATTGCGGTGGCTTAACCAGGCAGCTGCCTGGAGCTTGCCTAGGCATCACACTGAAACCTTGCTGAGCCACAGGCTGTGCTCTGAATTGATGAACAAGATGCACCCGTGTGCGAAGTCAGAGCCTCGTTGCACAAAACACCAAAGCCAAGCACTTGCATGACATGCAGATTGCGCTAAGCTGGAGGCCCAGCTAGAACCACGAACCTGGGCTTCTTCAAGGTGTCCTCTGAAAGAGCCAGCTCTCCTCATCATGGCCAACGCTAGCAGCTAGCAGCCCCCGCAGGAACCCTAGGCAATACCTGTCGACGAGGAAGGAAACAGACTTCCCAAGGTCCGCAGAAGGTCAGTTTCCTTGCTCGTCAACAGGTGTTGCATCGACATTGATGTATTTGATGAGAAGGCTTTGCTTACTTTGTGGATCCTAGACCCTTGAACCCTAAACCCGAGGCGTCTTCAGGCCATGGAGTTTTCTGGACATGTGGCGAAGAGAAACCCTACCACACCTTGCTGAAACTCAAACTCTGCTCGCAATCCTAGTTCACGTGATTAGTCAGCTGAACCAAAGCCATCATGAGTGTGAGCTGAAAGCCGGGCGCAAACAGGCCTTGAACCAAACAAGGCTAACATCGAAGGCACCGCCTCTTGCTGCCATCCCACTTGTGCCCGCAACTGCTGATTTGCAGCAGCAGCAGGAGCAGGAGCAGGAGCAGGAGCAGGAGCAGGAGCAGGAGCAGCAGCAGCAGCAGCAGCAGCAGCAGCAGCAGCAGCAGCAACGGCGTACCCTTTTGGGCAATGATTGCCTGGTTAGCTCAAGTTCGTGAGTAAGGTTTCTCTTAAAGTACAAAGCCCGTAATTTTTACTGCTGTTGTAGCAGCTGGGCCACTGTTACAGCACATGCGTCCCTTGAATGGGATCATTGCCCTGGCTCTCTCAGAGAGTGGGCGAAACGTTGAAGTCTGCGCTTAAAACAGTCCAATGGACTCAAAGGGCGACCAAGAGAAGTTCGCCTGGAGCACTTGGCGACTCAGGGCAATCATGAACCCATTATCTCGTGTAGTTAGAGCGGGAAGAACACAGCAAAAGCTTCCGTCCTCCGTGGGATAGTAGGCAGAAGCTCCCATCTTCATACCCCTCCTGTGGCCAAGGCAACGCAAAAAGCTCTTCTCGTCGTCATGATGCTTTAGGGGGACTTGGGCAGCGGATTCCCATAACACCCCTGCAGCATAGTACCCCCCGAGGTAGTACATATATGGCAGTTTCCCAAAATAGGGGGACCCCAATATAGACCCCAAAGTACTACAATCCTTATTTTGGGGACCGGGACCCCCAAAGTGCTACCCCTAATTTGGGGAAACCCTCAAGCACCCCTAAACCCTAAACCCTCAACCCTTCACCTTCCCACTCCCCCTCTTCGATAAGTTGTGGGCTTTCACCGGCCTTTTGTGGAGAAGGCAGCAAAGGAGTGCCGAGCCTGAGGGTTTACTTGCATCTCCGTGTATTACCAACAGTAGTAATCGTAATAAGAAAATGATACTTGATAATTGATAATAGTAGTGACAATAAATACTTATGGCTACTATTCTTAGTGCGTGTTTTCACCCCAGGACTCCACAGCCATATGGCTGCTGGTGTCACGTGCCCAAGTTTGTGCAAGAAGCTGAGGCGCATCTTTGTTTAGATCATGAAAATGCAAAGGCGGTCGCGTGTTCTGGTCTCTCGCATCTTGCATACTCCTGTTCACGAAGACGCTCATCATGTAGGTTCATCTGGGAGTTTCTGAAGGGGCCAAAACTCCCCTTACAATACTCCCCTATATAACCCCTCTTTAGGGGGTTTAGACTATAGTAACTATAGTACATGTCTGCTCTTGTCTTGCTACGCACTTTTGGGCTCCGGCCATCCAAAGACTTCATTTTGGCGAGTCGGCCATCCGTCGATAGCATCGCAGACTTGGCACAGCTCTTTGCAACAAGTAAGGTGCAAGTAATATGGGACTTTGCTGGGAAAATGTGGTATGTAGGGACTGTTGGCTTTGCACCCCTGATTCATTCCACAACAACATTTCAAGCAACTCCCGTTTATTCTGGGAGTACATACAATGCCTCACCAAACAAACACGTGTCAGTTTCCCAGACTAAAGGGATTTCAATCTAGACCCCAAATTGCTACAATCCTTATCATGCGGACCCGCCGAACAGGTGCCCCTAATTTTGGTACACCCACTACTTGCGTCGAACATGCTAATCAAACCCTGCAGCAAGAAAGCCACCATGAAAAGAAACGTAAGAAAAGATAAGCACTACTCGTAGTAGTACTAGTAACAGTCGTAGTAGTAGAAGAAGAAGAAGTAGTAGTAGTAGTAGTAGTAATCGTAGTAATAGTAATAGTAAAAGAAAAAGGTAGTAATCATACACCAATCTTACTACTTATAACTACTACTACTATACTTGTACACAGGTTTCAATGACATGCGAATTCCTCGCGCCCCTCTTCTGGCAACACCCTACGCCGGAAGTCATCAGAAAACTTGCCATGCTTTGTCCAGGCTGCCGGCAAGGTCAAATTTCGAAGACTGACTTCACGGAGGTTAGAGTTGTTACCACGGGCTCGGAGTATAGATGAATCCTTGGGGAAATCCGAGGGGATGTTGGCGAAGTCACCGTCTGGAGTGATTGCAGCCTGTCGGGCTCGGAGTATAGATGAATCCGAGGGGAAATCCGAGGGGATGTTGGCGAAGTCACCGTCTGGAGTGATTGCAGCCTGTCGCATACCTTGGCAATTGAACCTGCCTGTGCCAGACCACTCGGGGTGAAGGACTGTGCATGACTGCCCCTTTGGGGCTTCAAAGTCACAGAACGCGGCGAAAACAAACGAGTCGGAGACTGAATTACCACAACACCGTTTGCGTGTTGACTGACTTGCACAGCAGGCTTTGCAAGAACTGGAGCTGGCTGTGCTTGATACAGCTCGCCCTGGGGTGGAAGCAGCTTGCGCCAAGTATCTGGTGCAGGGGACACTGCACCAGCTGTCCCAAAACGAGCTTGCCATGCCTCCCTCATGAGCTTCAGCCGTTCTTGAAAAGTGCTGAGGCCCCAAAGCGCGACTTCTACCGGAGGATTCCCGGCCTTTGATACACGAATGCATAAACTCGGCGCGCATGGCGCGCTCAAACTCGGTTCCCTCTCGTGGAGGGATGGGCTTGGGGCCAGCGTAAAGAGCTCGTAATTGAAACTCACTTGCGGTGTAAAGGCTCTGGACAGTGCTGTTGCCTCTTCGATCAGGCTACGTGCCAGCACTGCGCGCTTCAGGAAGTCATCCCTGGAGCCGTTGCCAGAAACAATTGGCGAAGGTGTACCTGAGATGATTTATTGGAGCAATAATGGGATAATATAAGGATTATATAGGGATTATATAGGGATATTATAAGGATAATGGAAAAGGAGCTGGAAACTACTAGTATATTGGGGTTATATTGGGGTAACATGCCCAAGTTGCGTCTGACCCCCTCCCATGGGAGTGCCATGGGGGCACTCACATCCATGTTGCCTGTCCATCAATGTACAGGTTATGAGTACAGCGCAAATTTGCCAGCAAATCAGGCCTCCAATGACATCCTCGATCGCTGTGCTGGCACCTCTGGTGTCAGCAACATGAGAGTCCAGGAATGCTCTCGGCTAATCGGTGCATTTGTTACTGCCCAGCACAGAATGTGGTAGATTCCATATCTTTTGGACGTCTCCAGTTTTGTGGATCCCTGATATACGGTTTGCCCAAAATTAGGGGTACCTTTTTGGGGAATCCCCAAAACAAGGATGATAGCATATTTGGGTCCATATTGAGGTCCCCATATTTTGGGAAACTACCATATGGGATTCTGGGTTTGGGGACAGCGGATGCACGGCCAAAACCACATGTTCTGCTCAGACCAGACAGTACTAGAGCCTCGGGTTTCTGGCTTCTGGCTGGCGCATATTTGTTGACAGTTGCATCTTCCGGGATGCATGAATCACCAAGTAAGCTATAGTCTAAACTCCTAGTATTCCCCTTAGTAACCCCAACCTATAGAAGCCCCTACATAACCCTCATTTGAGGAATTTAGACTATAACTCAATTGGGTCCCTTGCTCTGAGCTCGACTTTGCCCTTGGGACTGCTGTTCCAGGGCTGCAAAGATCGTCATCCTTGCTACTATGATTATGGTTGTCACGCCCAAAGCAAACTCTCCGCTCACCTTCCCATCTTCTCCCGTCTAATGAGCTATAGTCTAAACCCCTAATTTTCCCCTCACTTCCCTATATAATCCCCTATCTAAGCACCCCTTTAAGAAGTTTAGACTATAGCTCTAATGGTTTGAACCTCGGTGCATCCAAGGCGCAACCGTTTTCTCCCATGCCAAAAAGCAAGGCTTGGACAGCCGGATCAGGCTTGGTGAAGACGAAGAACCTTCAGAACTCACCCGTCTGGGTTGCTGTTAAGGAACTTAAATCAAGTTACCATAACGGGTATATATAGTAAATACTATCGTTTCCCCAATATAGTAACCCTAAACCCTAAACCCTATAGGGTTTCCCCCCAATATAGTAACTTAATTTCAGTTCCTTAACAGCAACCCAACCGTTGCTGCCCGCGCTCATGCTTTGATGACACCTCGTGTCCCCCCTTGGAAGGGAAAGTAATCTCGTTAGCTTCTCACTGATATAGTAGTTTCCATTTTCTTTTCCACTTATCCCTATATAACCCCTATAGAACCCTATAATCCCTATCTAGCCCCTATAACCCTAGATTTCTATTCTTCTCCGTCCCAACTTGTGGCTTGGCCCAACCTGAAAGTTTGGCCGAGCACGACAAGGTCCTGGTGCAACAGCTCCTTGGCTTCTGCTGGGGCCAGTCGGGCCCCGTTCACCTCGTTGGAGGGTGGCCCAGATGATTGCTACTTGGGGATTTCCCAAAATCAGGGTTATAATCCCCCTTAAGTAGATAGAATATGGCTTTGGGTATATTATACTAAGATCCCCATATACTACCCCATATTCTATCTACTTAAGGGGGACTATACCTTTTTAGGGGGACCAATAATAAGGAATATAGTATTTTGGGGCCTATATCGGGGTCCCCCTATTTTGGGAAGCTACCACTTGTATGCAGGAGCTCTACATATGAAGATCCGGTATGATCTATCAAAGACGTCACTGTATCAGCACGTACGTCCACTTCCTGAGATCCTTCACGCACTCCTGATGTTGGCCTGTAGAATTCAGGTCGCTACACATGCACACCCCCTAACAAAAAGCAAAAGGAGATTCTAAACATATGCTTCCCAAAAAAGGACCGCACATCCCGCCTCAACAGCTCCGGTTGGAGGTGGGCTGATCCCTTTCTGTGTGATGTAAAATCGACCTGACTCCTGCAGGGTTGTACAAGTTTCCAAGAGAGCCCAATACCCCTTAAGGAATATACCCTAAATGGTACTAGGGTCTATCTGGTTTAAGTATATTCCTTAATTAAGGGGTATTGGGCTCCCTGGGTTTTGGATTTAGGGCCAAAGTGGAGTCTTTAAAGTTGGAACACCAGTATACCCACGCACCAAAACCAAGGCGAACTTTAGCACATAGTCGCCCTTGAGTAGATAGAATATGGGGTATATGGGGATCTTATTGTAATATACCCGAAGCCATTTTGTATCTACTTTAGGGGGATGGCAATCTCCATTTGAAGTCTCGCCGCGCAACGTTCCTCCCCAGTACTCCTAAGCCTACTGTGGATGCAGGAAACCTTGCACCACCCAAATTACCCTATACTCTATATATATATGTATACATATATAGTATATATATATATCATGGTTAGTATTATTCCTCTTACTACTATTACTATCACCCATACTCTTACTATTACTATTACATTTGGGAATTTGAAGTGGTGCGAGCTTTCGATCCGCCATGTAAAACTCTTGACTAGGCACAAGTAGTGGCAGCTGCTAACCGATGCCCGTAGTCCCCTAAACCCTAAACCCTAAAGCCGTAGTCGATTCTGTCTACTGCACCTTTTATCTGTTCAGGACATCTACGCTGAACACTTGCCAGAATGCTTGTACCTGTCACTTCTCAGGGTGAGGCCCAATTGGGTCCTTCTTGTATCACAATAAACATAAGAGGAGTGGTTATTTTGGTGGTCGAACCTAGTAAGATAATATTCCTTATATAAAATACTATACCCAAAAGGAGGATATAATCTTACTCTATATTGGGTACCATAATGTCCCCAAATAAAATACTACTCACATAAGAGTCTACGCGAGTCGTAAGCCACAGAGACACACCCAAGTCCTGCCAAATGATGCACGTCTCAGGGCCTTGGCAACACAGAGTTGATATCCTGCCACAGAACTTCATGTGTACCCTGAGGGACGCAGGTGAAAACAAGGATCATACATAGGGGTCACTGAAGAGCAGGTACGGGTTCCTGCAATGAAAATAACCCCAATACATACCTTAATATAATCCCTATATACCCCTAAATAACCCCAACATACTATAGTAGTTTCCATTTTTTCCATTATCCCAAAATGCATGCCCTGACTTGATTGGGCCGTGAGGGTTTGCTACGCAGCTCCTCAGATCTGAAACTGACACAGACTCTTATTATCAGTGCTATTTTCTATTATATGTCTACTATTATGATTACTACTATTTCTATTATTGTATATTATTAATAAGGCCAATGCAGCAGAGCCACTCAGACCCGGTGTCCCTGGAAGCCGGAAATCGCAGTGAGGTGTACCTCATCTGGCATACAACCAGCAGCTGCAAGGCCTCAACCTGCAAAGTACTCCACATACTACGGTGGCCTAAATAATTACCAATATCATGCTGAGGTCAATTTGAGGTACCATGGACTATAATTATAAGGAATGTGGAACCATAATATTGGTAATCATTTAGGCCCCTGTATTACTGCCCCGTCCCAGAGAGCCAGTGCTTTGGACATTTGACGTTTTGCAGGTCTCGAACAAAGCATGGGAACCCTTGCAGGCAGGCTGCACCCCAGGATGTACTGGCGACCTCAACAGGCATGCATGCAGTTTCAGACTGGGACTGGCTAGGCAGGCTATGAAACACGAGTATGTTCTGTTGAATTCTGCGTTCTATAATGTAAGTTTAGGAGGATGTAGGCTGTACCGTGGCTATAACTTGAGTGTTCTCCTACCTAGGGCTGCAAAGGAGGGAACACTTTGCCCGTGAATCTCTGCAGGGCCTTCTTGCGCGGCGTGGAAGATGAGACGACCGCTGAAGCCCGGGTCTTTGGAATAGAGAATCAAGCCTGCAGTCAGAAAACTGGTCAGTGGCTTCGAGTTGTGCTAGGCTTCCCTGCATCAGGTCCTTTGAAATCTGATTCTGCATCTTGATAGGAGCACTCGGTGGAAGCTACTCTCTTCAAAAGGATTCAAGAAAGCAAGACTTCAAGACAACGCTGCGCAGGCAGCCGGAATCGCTTCGGCCTTTGAGTCAAACCCGTGTTGCATTCGTCTATTTGGCAAATCTCCCTGCTCACCACGAGTCTAAACCACATCACGAAAGACGGATACCGCCCACAAGGCCCAACAATTGAGCCATTGTCTAAACTCCTAGTATCCCCCTTAATATCCCTTATAGTAGTCCCCTATATAATTCCCTATATACCCCCCCTTTAAGGAGTTTAGACTATGGCTCAATTGGCTCTAAGGCTTCATGGCGAGAAAGCCAGCCAAGACACTTGGTGTTGGCGGCCGCCTTGCGACATCATACGGTGGGGGGGTTGACAAAAGTTTGGCTCTTTTTGCCTAGATATTGGGGCCGCTGTTCTGATTTATAACGAGGACCCAGAACGGGGCAGCGTTGGTGTAAATCTTGCATATCAGGCAAATGCAAAGGGTTTTTGAGCAATGCTCATGACTTTGTCTCCTATGTGCGAGCGAGATGCAGGGCGGGCTGCGTAGAACCTGAGCCAGGCGTGCATGCAACTCAGGCAATCTTCCAGTCCCCAATAAGTCTGACGTATATGCCACATGGCGTGCGCTTGCACTCATAGAGGACTCAACGAAACATGACAACTAACGAGCTGGCAAACTTTTTTTGCGCGAAGCAGGACAAGCATATGCTGAATGGCAACAGTTTGGAATCGCAACTCTCCATTTTGGCAGGCTTGGAGGCTGGCAGGATAAGAAGGCTGGAAATTTGAAGTGGTGGAGATTCCGTAGCCTTGCCCTTGTGAACCACGAAAATGCAAAAAATCCTGAGCCATGCCAAGAGGCTATCCTCAGGTGTCCACCACTGCAACGTGCTCGAAGAAGGAAGAGCCAAACTTTCCTGCACAGCCTTGGAACCACACCTGGGTGGCAGCAGCGTTTTTCCATACCCTTAAATTACTACCGTAACTATTTAAGTAGGTTTAGGTCCCAAAGAACAAGAGACGTGGAGACATATCCCAAATTAGCACCTAGACACGCTTGCGTGGAGTCCTTTGAGCCAAGCCTGTGATTAGCCGCAATGATTTGAGAACCTCCCTGGGCTTGCTGCAATGACGGATGCTGGCCACTTGTACGAGATGATTCCTCACGAAGCTCGTTCTTAACAGTGGCCTTAGCATATCTCCACCGGGAAATGGCAAGATTTTGCAATGCATCATCCTTCTGCCTCTGGAGAAGTTCGGCATTCTTCTGCGCTTCTTCCCACCTAGCCTTGTAGCTTTCCATCATGTTGCGAATGATGCCCACTTGGGACTGCAAGTCTTGACCATTTCGAGGGGTGGCGTTGCTGAGTTGTGCCTTTAAGCTTTGCAACTCTTCACTCAAGCTTTGGATCAGGGAGTCCTTGTCCATCTTGGCAACGCGCTTGGCCATCACTTTGATGCTTTTCACTGTGCTGGCAAAGTTCAGGGTGACCAAACTCTCATCCAAATTTACCAATGCTGGGCTCACGGTTGCTAATAAGCTAGTCTTGGAGTTGCCGGTCAAAGCGTTGATGAGCAGCAGAGTCAGCTTAGAGTTCCGGAATCTGGAGCGGGTAGATCCTGCAAGCCCCTCTGAGGTGCTTCGCTTCCGCTGCCGACCGAGGCCCTGAATGCACTGGGCGAGCCACATCAAACTGCGATTGATGAATGTAAGCTCGATGAAGTTGTCGCCCGTTACCTTTGTGGTCTTCTCATTCTCTCTGCCGGCCAGGTCCACACAGAAAAGCTCCGAAGACACAACTGTGTGGTCTTCTTCGTGTTTTTCCATGAGAAGTCGGAAGATGACATGCCCACGCGAACCTGGGTTGCTGTTAAGGAAGTTCAATTTAGTCACCACAATGGGTACCTATAGCAATTAATAGGGTTTCCCCGATATAGTGACTGAAACTAAGCTCCTTAACAGCAACCCAGGAACTCTTAGGATTCCTGCCTGTTGCTGCAACACTTGCCCTAGACAAGCCATTGTCCAGAAGTGATTGAAGCTGCTCCAAGTTATCAACCTGCGCATCAATCGCTCCATCAACATACACACCCACCCGCGGATGAACATGAATTTCGGGAGGTTTGGCTGTCTCCTTTTCGTTCAGCAGATCGCGCAGCTTCTCATTGTACACCTCCAGAATCTGTGCGCGGCAGTGCACCTGCAGTTTCTCAGCCTAAGGTACCCAGACAGATCCTGGACTCTAAAAGGAAAGCAGGAACACTGGGGGGATGTTTGCACATTCCCGCCTGGCCCAAACCAAGTGACTCAACCTGGCTGAGCAAGTCACGTAGAAGCCGAGGCAGCAGTCCCTGCTCGGCC
Organism: Symbiodinium pilosum; assembly: GCA_905231905.1. Classification (NCBI taxonomy): domain Eukaryota; class Dinophyceae; order Suessiales; family Symbiodiniaceae; genus Symbiodinium; species Symbiodinium pilosum. The sequence continues at coordinate 72,580 of CAJNIZ010020846.1, forward strand.
TCGTTCTTCTTGCCCATGAAAGAAAATGTCTTCCCGCTGCCAGTCTGCCCGTAACAAAACAAACATGCGTGATATCCCGCAATAGAATGCTGCACCATTCTGCGGCCAATCATGTCGTAGCACTTCTCTTGGGATACATAGTTTGGCTTGGACGAATCCGTGCTGTCCATCACACAATCGAACGCAAAGTCCTTCTTCTTTTTGTCCTGGGCACGGACGGAGATGACATTCCTGGAAGCTGAAAAGCACTGCTGACGCGCTTCGTAGCTGAGGAATGGCCGTAGCCTCACACCCACGAAAACCTGGGTTGCTGTTAAGGAACTTAAAATTAAGTTACCATAATGGGTATATATAGTAAATAATAGGGTTTCCCCAATATAGTAACTTAAATTAAGTTCCTTAACAGCAGCCCAGAAACGGTCTCATCCGTCTTCTCGGTGTTCGCCATGGTCCAAGTATCAATCAGCAGGCTCTCTCGCACTGCCGAGGAGAGGAGTCCATGCTCAAACCAAGTGGGAGCTGAGTTGATCTGTGTTGGACGTGATATGATATGAGGTATCTGTTATGCGCAGCTGGCGCCAACAAGACAAATTTGATGTACACACACATCCAGTTTTCCTAGTTATGTAGCACATGACGTAACAAATCAACAGGCAAGTCTTCGCTCGGGCCAGGAAACCCAACATGCTTGCAATTCTCATAAGCCTTTACAGCATAGGTGAAAGCAAATGACAATGCGCCCTTGATGTTACTATTATGATTACTAGTATTATTACTATTAGTATTACATTAGTATTACTACTATTATGCCTATTAGTATTTTTATAAATATTCCTATGAATATTGCTACTATTATGACTATTATTAATACTACTATAAATATTACTATTAATATTGCTACCATTATGACTATTATTGTTACTACTATAAATATTACTATTAATATGGCAACTATTATGACTATTATTGTTATTTCTATAAATATTACTACTAATATTGCTACTATTATGACCATTATTATTACTACTATTATTGATCTTCGGTCCCCCCCACTTCATCCTCGAGCTCTCAAGCTGCAATGCAAGTCGCCTGAGCGTTGTGCCTTCTTTGGCATTTCATTTTGGCAGCAATGTGGGAGTTTCCCCAAATTAGGGGTACCTTTTTTGGGGGTCCTCACAATAAGGATTAGAGTATATTAGGGTCTATATTGGGGTCCCCCTATTTTGGGAGACTACCATGCGTCGCAAGTGTAAGTATCCGAATCAGCTTGTGGATTCAGATGATAAAGGGTGCATCTGCCTAAATGTAGAGAGCACCTAGATTGCGTAGACAGCTTTCGCACCTAGGAATGACATACGTGTGGACTTTAGAGGGCAGGGGGATATGCTGCGAGGAACTACATACACGGGACAATCCAGCGGCTAATCTACTAATCATCAGTCTGGCCCCGATGGTCTCGCAAGGCTTGGCGATGGAGACGCTGCAAATATGCCATGCTGACAGAAATCATTTCCTGACAAGTGGTTTGGAGATTTCTAACCACGATACCTGTGAAATTTTAGCAGGACCTATACTATAACTCCCTGCAACCCACAAACATTCCAATCGCCCATGGGGTCATCCCATTTAGAGAAACAAGCACTTGTTCACAGCAAGCAACTTTTCCTAAGGAAGCTCTTTCGTTGCTGGAGAACAATAGATCATGGCTTATTCTGGCTTTTAAATTTCATGTGATGAGTAGGCTCAAGAGCGGAGACCCCCCATACGAGTACCGTGTATGGAAATTGCATTTCCTAGACACCACCGTTCCGATTGCTCCGTAGCTAAAGCTCTCCCTCAAGCCGAACCCGAAACCCTCAAGCCCCAACCCCTAGATATCCCCGTATAAGCCCTATATAACCTCTATGTACCCTGTAGAATCCCTATATCCCCCTTTAAAGGCCGACTCCTTGTCTTCGTGCCGTTGCTTTGGCATTGGCGGAAAAAGAGCATCCTCAGCCTGCAGATCTTCCTCCGTGTGCCTTCAGGCTTAGGGTTTAGGGTTTGGGGTTGAGGGTCTGGGAGGATTCCCAGGTACTGCAACTCAAAGGTTATAGGGGCTATATAGGGATTATCGGGATTATATAGGAGTTAAGTAGGGCTTTTATTTGCTAGCGGTTAGTAAAGAATAAGGGAATATGTATTATATGATTGTGTAGGTCTTATATTCCTGATTCCCTACGGACAACCAGTACTGCAAGTAGTTACATACCCCCGTCGCTACGCTGTTTCAGCCACTACTGATATCTTGCACACCCCGGTCTGGTACTCCGTGGCCAAACAAGACGGCGGTTGCAAATGGATCGCGTAGAGACTGGGGGAGCTTCTCGAAAACAATGCCAATTAATCCCTAGTACAGACCACCCATAGTCCCCACATTATCCAGATACTCCTTGGGGTTGTAAGCGCCCCCCTATTTGAGAAACTCGCATGTAATCAGGAAGCGTTTTCAAATAACAATCGTTCGAGGCTTGGGGAAACCTTCAAATATCAAATGGTCACAACGTACAATAGAAAATTCAATGTTGGGGGAGTGGTGGCTTTCTTGTTAATGACTTCCACCTCTTACGACGCGCACAAAACAAACATACTCAGGAAAGCCCCAGGTGCGGGTTGTGCCATGAGGGGAGCTTTGTACGGAACTCTTCAATGAAGATGCGCTCTGCATCGTTGCCTGGAATTATTTCGGGAGGTGATGCGGCCTGCTGCCACTGCACCTCAAGATCGCCGAGGCTGAACACATGCACCCCCAGCACAAAACCTGGCTTGCACTGCGGGTGGTACTTGATGTTGACTGTCCATTCGCTGCCGCTGAGCTCATACTCATAGTGCACAGTCGGAGACAGAAATACTCTTTTGCCATCCTTTGTTGGGCATACTGCAGGCTCGACTTCTACTTTGCCATTGGCTGGCATGGCCTCCAACATCATATAGGCTGGCGATTCTTCCTCTGCGCATGTCGTCACCAAAATCTTCACCTGAATCTCCCTAGAACCCTTCTTAAAGCTAGCTTCAGCCGCTTAAAGCGGGTCTGTACTGAGCAGCTACTAAAACCCATGTTCAGTACACCCTAGTCACTGGATGCGCCATTGGCTTCTCAGAGTTCTCGGGCTCCGTCAAGGCATCCTTCTGTCGTAGTCGAAGAGTCGTAGGCGTCATCTCCTGTACCCGAAGCACATATAGGGATCATGGAACTGAGAATGGAAACTACTATAGAGGTTATATAGAAACTACTAGAGGGGTTTTATAGAAACTGCTATAAGGGGTTTTTAGAGATACTACTATAGGGGTTGTATAGGGTTATATCGGGATGATGGAAAAGAAAATGGAAACTACTGAGCGTCATCTCCTGTACCCGAAGCAGCGGCGTGGATGCCACGTGCCACTCATTGCTGCAGCAGATAGGTTGCATCTCCAACTCTGAATCAGAAAGAACAAGCAGCCGAAATGAATGGAATTCCGCCTTGTCCTTTGCCATTGGTAGAATCGGTAAACTTTAAAAGGGTAAACTCCTCTGCAAGACCAAAAAAACATCAGAATCAGCAAAATGTGATCTTCTCGAGAAGGATGGTCCCTGGTATAAACACGAAGCGCTCCTAATGCGAAGGCCCCAATATCAGCTATAGTTTAAACTTCTAGGATCACCCTTAATATGCCCTAGAATACCCCCTATTTAGTCCCCTATACCCTTGAAGGAGCTGAGTTTAGACTATTGCTGATAGGCTATACATACCTTTAGAAGCACTACCTCTAGCCAAAAATCTCGTGCACCTATGCAATTTGTGCTACCATTGTTTTCCTGTATAACACTTCTTGAAAACTCCCGTGCGTTCTAGAAAGATCGAGTTGCTATCCGTTGATGCGCCTGACCCCAACACCTGCCGGCTAGGCCACCAAAACTCACGGTCTAGCAGTCAGGGCTTGGTCGAGGATTTGGGTCCGGCCCTAAACCTCAACCCAAGCGCTCGCTATCGCTGCAGAATTCCAAATTACTGAGTTGTTAGAAAAAGATTAGCCTGCCTGTTGCCTCAGGTGACTTTGCACACAGGCGTACAGATACAGACGGGTATGTTGCGTGAACATGCTAACGTCCGGAAGGGAAAAGGCTAGCTACTTGCTTAGTTATTCATATTAGTGTTATTCTTGTTATTAGTATTCTTGCTATTCTTCTTGTTACAACTCATTTATTTGTATTGTTGTTGTTATTGCCAGCCTGCCCACCACCAGATTGTGTGTGCTGCATGGTGGAAGCTGCGCGCCGAGCGCCACCCACTCCTAAGCGCTGGAGGGTGACTTGTAAGAAGATGCCACAAATTAACCGAATGCTTTTGGTGAAGGGTGAAGAAGGAATCACACACACACATATATGAGTTTGCCCCACTTCCAAGCTAGTTTCTACAGCTCATGCAGACCCATCAAAAAAAGCGTGTGGCAGCACATACTTCTTGCCCATGGTGTCTCAAACAGCCCAAGACTCATTGGACGCCTTCCGATTCTTGGCCACAGCTGACCCTCCACCCACGTAGCGTTGAATTGGGTGTCTGCCAGTCTCGAAAAGCTGTAGGTCAAGCAGTGGGAATGAATCATCCGGGCAGGATGCATCCAGATTCTCTTCATCCTCCTGCAAGCACATCCGAGCCGAAGCTAGAACCGCTATCGCCCTACGCATTGTATGATATTGTATGTATCATTCCTGTTGCTCGTGCCATTCTTGTTGCTGCTATGCTGGTTTTCATTTGCCGGTCTTTGCCGTCCTCCTCGTGCCAGGAGTGCTTCTTCAGGTGGCGGGTGTCCTTCGCGCTGAAGGAGAGAATGAAACCTTAGGTGTCCAAGGTTCATCCCTTGGTTTATGTCGGGCTTTCGATATTGCCAAGAAGATGGAGATTATCCCTCAAGTCAAAACCTTAAGCCCGAAACCCAAGCCCTTTGGACAGGTAAGCAACATACACTGGCTGGAGAGGTGCCAGCGTTTGCCACCATCAGCTGAGGACATACTTGCCTTGCTGGCCGGCTTTCTTCGCAGCAAAGTTACTACAAACCCCATTCTTACTGGGAGTTAGTAGGGAATAAGGCAAATACTATATAGGGATTGTACAGGGATTATATTCCCGTATTTCCTCCCCACAACCAGTAAGTAGTACCTAATTGAGGGGGCATAAGACCTAAATGAGATGGACAGCCCCGAGGCTACAAGGAGTCGCATTAAGTAACATCATCGCGGAACAGGGACGCAGCGTCCAGATGAGAGCTGAGGAAAAACAACCCATGGAGACTTGCCCGACACCCCGGCAAAAAAACATCTTTCAACTACTCGTAGCCCTTAAAGAAGCAAACAGAAGCTACAGGTCCTAAGACCCATATGATTTATAGTCGTTTCCACTTTTCCATTACCCAATATAACCCAATATTATACCCCCATATAATCCGTATGTAATCCCTAAGTAGTAGTTTCCATTGTATTTTCCATTATCCCAATATAACCCCAACATAAGATTTGCAGTCAAGTTGCTGGAGTTGGGTCATGGACTGCGCAGATGGTGGTATTGGGCTGCGCCATTTGCCGAGGAAGCTGCGCCTTTGCCAACCTTCTATGGACAAAGGCACAAGCTCCAACTGAGCATCAGCACAAACGCCTGGGTTGCTGTTAAGGAACTGAATTTAAGTTACTACATTGGGGAAACCCTATTATTTACTACAACTACCCATTATGGTAACCCTAAACCCTATATACCCATTATGGTAACTTAATTCAAGTTCCTTAACAGCAACCCAGACGCTTACCACATAGCGCTTCTCCTGCAGAGCTGTGCCCATGGACAGCATGAGGATCTGAATGTCCTGTCAAGGGTTATTAGGAGGGACCCCTAGAAGGGACCCCTAATCCCAATACCTTATATAACCCTTATATAGGCCTTGTATACCCCTTATATAACCAGGTAGTGCCCCTACTACCCCCAATATGCTACAAGGGTCCCCATTAAGGGTCCCTCCTAAAGCCCCTAGATCCTCCGTGTCCATCTCATCTACATACTGAGCGGTCACATCTTCCGACATGAACGGGGCTGTGCTTTGCAAACCTGGAGGGTTTTGGGGCCTTTTCGTTTAGGAGTTGGGGATTTCGTGGTGTCCGCTGCCCCTCAGACAGTCAAGGAACATTGAGGGACCCTGGCCCTAATTGTAACAGATAATGTGGAAGGGGCTGGTTGTTTTCTCGTCTCATTCCCTCCACTTCGTTATCTACCTACGCTATGCTCAATCCCCCTGCGAAGCGCTACTGATCATTTAGGTTTCCAGATCTCCGTTGAACATGCAAGCTCTACCATCATCATTGCCCATTCCACCCCTGTAAGCCCTACGAATGGCAGCCCTCCCTTCACGCTGCCGCAACTACCTACCTATGCCGCTATTCCGCCCTGGGCAGTCATTTGCGAAACACTTAGTGTTATCTATAGTAGAAATCATAAGATGATAAGAGATTATAGGTTATAAGCTGCCAATAACTTGAGTTTCCCCTACCTAGACGTAGCCCACCTTGCCAGAAGAGAGGTGAATTAAATCCTCGAGCTGCCAGATCCTCCAGGAATACGGCTTGGTCCTGACTGATCTGGCTATGCTTTCACAACTAGGGACCGTTATGCACCAGCAACAACATGAAGCTCTGGTTCAGGGACCCCTACAGGGACATCTTTGCGAGCTCAAATTCAGAGTTTTGAGGTCAGAGTTTTCGGTGCGGGTCTTGTATGTGCGTGTGCGCGTGCAGGATTTTTGACCGTTTGGAACTGAGGAGGGGTTACAGTCTATGGCTTAAGGTCTTCGAAGAGTAAGAACTGTTGTAAAGCCTGCCCAGAAATGGGGGTTTCCCAAAATTAGGGGCACCCTTTTGGGGGACCCAATAATAAGGATTATAGTATTTTGGGGTCTATATTTGGGTCCCCCTATTTTGGGAAACTACCAAATGTCCTTGTCTTCTTGGCCTTGCGCAGACTGGGCTCGCTTCACAGTCCTTACTTTCTCTCACACACACAGAAAAACATTGATTTTCTTGTTTCCCTCCAAGAATCAACAGACAGAATGATTAAATTGCACTTTGCAGAGGGGAAAGTTATGCTGCGCAATGCAAAATAAATACTGGAGAAGAGCAGGAATCATGATTCTGGAGACGTGGTAGAGGCTGCGATGTGGACTCCCTTGCTCACGACGCGCCTCTGAGTCTGGATCCACCACCTCAACGCTCACTGGAAAAGAAAATGGCAGCTACTATAGTATAATAGGGTATATATATGAATATATATGTATATGCACACATATATATATATAGGGGCTGGGATAATGGAAATAAAATGAAAGCTACTATTGATTTTTCTTTCAGAAAATTCGGACCTACTCTTTGGTGTTCAAGTGCATTGTAGGTTTTGGGGGGGACATAGAGGAGAACCTTAGCACGAACCTTGATTTTTTTCAAAGCTCCATGTAGCATTCAGTGTCAAGCCTGACACGCATCAAAGTTGAACTCGCCTGCGAATATGATGTCTACGCATTGGGTACTGCCCCCCCCAGTAA
>CAJNIZ010020857.1:0-10290 GCA_905231905.1 Symbiodinium pilosum
GCAGGGATACTTTGCGGTTGGGCAGGGTAAGGAAACTCTGCGGTTGGGCACTGCAGGGATATTCTGCGGCTGGGCACTGCAGGGATACTTTGCGGTTTGCACTGCGGGGATGCTTGCTGGTGGGCACTGCGGATGCTTTGCGGTTGGGCACTGCAGTCAGGCTCCGGGCGGAGGGCGAGGACAACATGGACTTTAAAATCTAACAACCCCACTGTGAGGGTGGGGAACAACATGAAAGACATGGCTCTCGCTTTGCCGTGTTCCCGACTTACTTTTGCACGACGGCAAGAGCTACAATTGCCACCAAAAGCAATAACTTCGCTCCTCCGGCTGTACCACTACCGGTACTACCACCGCAACCTACACAGCAGCAGCAGCAGCAGCAACAGCCACCACAACCACCACAATGATGGAAAGGACAAAGGAAAAACAACAACCACAACCACAGCAACAACAACATTTTCATTCACACGCAGCGGAAAGATTCAATCCTGGTCGGGTGAGAAATCTCGCCTTGCGAGTACTACGTCTACATTTCAGGCTGTGTGACTGCACGTCTGCCTGAAAGGAATGCTACCTCACTGCGTAGCAGTGGTGTAATATGCCTTGCATGCAGAGTTTCACATGTCGCTCTGCTTGCTTGAGCTGGCCTGGGGCTTGTGTTGGTCCTGACCCTATTCTGAAGAGACACTCGTGGTAGGCCTGGTTGAGAAGCCAAAGCTGCCTAGGAGTGGCCAAGATCCCGTGGCTGCGGCGCTGGAGGTGAGCCTTCGACAGCGACTGGCAAGCAGGTAGCTTGCACGAAGATCGAGGTGGAGCTATTGATTTCCGGCCAAGACGGAATCAAACTATCAGAGGCCGGCACGACTGAGCCCGGGGGTTGAGGATAGAGTACTCTCACAGGCTGACAGGACTGTATCCTCAAACTTGAGTTGGTTTGTGATGGCCAAAGTCCGCGCCTGGGCCAGTCTGGCTGCTTCCTTATGCCGTGAACCTCCTTGGAAGACTCCGAGCGCATACTCAGCTGGAGGTGAAGACGATAAAGGGATCCGGTCGGTGCCTCCGCCAGTGGTCGAGACGTTTGTAGCCTTGCCACCAGACCTTCCTCTGCCGCGGGGATGCCCAGCTGGTTCAGCATCTGTTGAAGCTTGTCTCAGGCCAAGGGCTTGCGCTTCTTGTCCTGTTTGAGGGCCTCCGCTTCATTGCGCCAGACCTTGTAGGTCCATCCTTCCTCCGTGACATTTCCGCTCTCCTGGAGAACTTTTGGAACGTTAGGTGTCTTCAGGGCGGCCTCCATCCTGCGCAGCGTCTTCCTTGTAGGCTGCTGATCCGTGTAGAAGATGTAGCTGTGCTCGCCTTGGATAGTAGAGAGCGACATCCGCTGCTCTCTAGCAGCGCCGGAAGAGAACTAGGTATGAGGATGTTAGCAGGCGAGGATCCCCTTCTGCTAAATGGTCGGGAGGAATGCCATCATCCGTGAGTGTCAAGGCTGCTCTGTGCTTAAGTGCTGCACGATAGGGGCCATGGAACCTCCCTATCTGAATCCAAAGGTAGCTCGGCCGCCCCTGTACAACTAGGTGAGCTGTCTGCATCGGGGCTCCGACCTCAAGTTGGACTTGCTGCTCCAAAGAGTCGTCCACAAGCTCCTGCAAGGTTTGTGATGGACGGTTTGGGGTTAGGGCTAGCAGGGACCTCCTTGCTCTGCCGCAAAGTACAAATCCGGGTATCTAATCTCAAGAGACCATGAGCAAGCAAGAATATTAAACCAGGTTGTGAGGTGTGTGAAGAACTCCGCCGCGTCACGTTGCTGATTGGCTAAGGTCCAAGGCGCAATGCTGAGCTCAAAGCCCGGGATCTGTGTGATGGAACACGGATCTGCCTGTAACTGAAGGGTGTTGCGCACATCCTGCAAATAGTCCGAACTTAGTACCTGGAGGATTCCTAATAAGGCGCTGTTTGCATAGCAGAGCCGATGAGGATTGCCAAGCACTATGGGCCGGCTGGCCCACACGTCCATGTTTGCTTGAGATGCTTCGAGCTGGCGGCTGCCCTTGCCCGAAGGTCCCGGCGCCTGTGCTACTGCCTTGTCCGACAGCGGGTTCGGAACTGGGTACTGCTCCTTCAAGATTGATGCTGGCTGAGTATACATGCGTATGAGCGCAGACCGCAACAAAACTAGGCATTGAGTGGAATGTCTTTCTGGCGACTGAACCTTCACTCCGAGTGCCTACAGGGGCTACGGGTCTTTAGAACAGGCTTGAAGGAGTGCATTTCCCGCAGCACATAATCCTCCAGAAGTTGCATGACTTCTGGGTGCATGGAGTGAAGGTGCTGCTTCATGCCTCTCTGATCCACTATTCTCATATTGCAAAGGGAGCAATGCTTCAGAAGCGACTGCTTATGCTACGATGCTGCTAGCTGTTCTGTGCCTGGGGCTGCCAGCTGCAATATGTCCGGCTGAAAGCAGAGCACTGGTACTGGCTGGCTTGTGACAGCCTCCGCGCTGGCATCTATGTTGCGAAGGCAGGCCTGGTTTTCTAGGCGCAAACGCAGGTTTCTGAAGTTGGCCAACTGCCTGCCGCATCTGTTGCACTGTGGCCTCCCTTCTACAGAATCTACTGCCATGTCGAATGGCAGATCCATGCATTTTCCCGAATGCGTAGCAGAAGGGTTCCCGTTTTAAAGTTGGGGTCCAGGGGTCCAAGAGGCNNNTCGTTGCGTTGTGTTCGCAAAGCGTTCGCGGAGGGTCGGACATGCCGGAGAGACGAACAAGATGAAAATCGTCGCGAAATGCAGAACTGTCGACACTTTTTACGTTTCGCATTACAAAAGTGTCAACAGTACAGGGATCGGGGCGGTCGTGGTCGCGAAGCCCAGAACTGTCGTCACTTTTGGACTCGTCTCGGGTCTTCGCGTCTCAAAAGTGTCAACAGTCACAGGGATCGGGGGGGTCGTGGTTGTCACTTTTGGACTCGCCTCGGGTCTGCTTCGGATAGATATCTTGGGATGCCTGATGCAGGACTGAATTGAAGCCTGGCCAGCTTGTGGGGAGGAGGCAGACTCAGCCACTGCATTGTCACAAGACAAATGCACATGAACAAATGAACAAGCAGATGATTGGGCGGGAGCATGGAGCGCACCAGCCAGATGAATGCAATCTGGGCCAGAAGTTCGCAGCAGGCTGTGAACCTGTGAGAAGCTGCGAACAGGTTGAGGCAATAGCCGCAGCCAGCGAGGGAGGGTAGCATGCGGATAGCCGAGCGTTGAACGACCCATCCGGCAGGCGGAGCCCCGCCAGTGCAACATGAAAACCTCTGAGGTAAGGGCAGACCGAGGCAAAGGAAGTGACGCATGGATGGTTGCTGACAAAGAGCCAGCGCTTATCCATGTCAAGCCCGCACTGGCAAGCTGCCACGTTGGCCGCATGGCAAACCCAGAAGCGGCAACAAGAAATGCAGGCAGGGTCTAGCCAGACGAAGCTAGACGTGGGGTTTTCCAGGGTGATGATCCGCCCTCGTTGAGCCATGAAGGACAGGATTGGCGGGCACGCGCGTGAAGATCGTATGACAAATCACCCTTTAGTATGCCAGTAGGGTACTCCGGGGCGCGGACAGTTCCACCCGGCATAAGGCGGGCCCGGGAATAAGGGCCACACGGAAGTGCAACAAACGCGAGCCCTGTGTAGCTCCAGAAATGGCCAGACGACATTTGGAGCAGAAGCTAGCGTCATCGGTGATGCTCAGGTGGGCACCAGTGAGGCAGTCGACTGGTTCCCAAGGAATGCGAAGGGACAGCGGCCCTTTGAAGAAGGCATGCCAGAGTCAGATGCAGCCGGCAGAGGCGCCGCTGGACAGAGGACGGCAGGGCGAAGCAAAGGGGGCCAGATGCTGCAGGCAGAGCAGGTGCGGACGGGGCAGACAGCCTTGCCAGAAATCTCCTTCGACGAAGAAGATTCGCCTCAGCGGCAGGGACTTTGCCGCAGACAGGCCGTCTTTGCGAAGGCAGTCAGGAGCACAGACAGATGCTAGGATCATCAAGCGCCACGATTGTGACAATCTTTACAGAACGTGGCACCCCTAGGCAGGCGACGATTGCACGCCGCCGTGAGGCGGAGAGGGCTACCGGCCTGAACGGCCCTAATGCGGAAGCCAGCAGGCGGAGCAGAGACAATGGCGGGAGGATAGGCGCAACACCACCCACATGGCTGCGTCAAACACTGGCCCGCAGATCTGCAGGCGTGGCATTGTCAGTGTCCAGAGGCACCAAAGCGGATGCATCAGCAGGGACAGGCGGTGGAGGGCGAAGAGCCAACTACAGCGGGAGAGTGGCGGCCCCGCGCTGGGCAGGCACTTCCGCAGCAGGACGAGAGTCAGCCATGGAGCGCAGGTGGCAGCGCCAGGAAGAAGCGGAGGCAAATAGGAGGCATGAACCGAAACGGCGGCAGAACAACACCAGCATACCGAAACCCAGCAAAAGATAGGCAGAGGAACACACAACAGGTGCAGCGGCGCTCTTTTGCAGGCAGGAAAGGCGATCAGGCGCGCGGGCAGCAGGCATGGCGTAGGCAGGCCACGCCCTCAGGAGAAAAGCGCAGCGCAGGCAGATGCGCTAGAGCTGCTCTGTCTAAGCTCCACAGGCGGGACGCATGTAGAGGCCACTGGACGGACGGACATGGCCGATATTCGACTGCAATATGCGCCACATTGCTGCGGTGGTTGTACAGGCCTCAGATGGTGAAGACGGAGCCTCAGCTGCAACCAGCGCCGCAGCTTCGACCACGGCAGCTTCTTCGTAAGAGGATGCGAATGCTGCGACGACGCCTCGAACGCAGGCGAGGTGCCAGGCAAAGCCTCAGATTCCGGACCGGCGTCAGCGTCGTGAGGTGTGCCAGGGGCAGGCAGCGGTGGCAGGCAGGAGAGGTCTGAAAGCGACAACGGGCGTGCAGCGAAGCCGCAAAGCCGGGCTTGCCAGCGCTTGCGTGGGCCTGAACTCACGACGCACAGTGTTGATAGTCTGGTACTGCAAGTGTAGCATGGCCGCCATGTCATCGCGGCAATACAGGCGGACAGAAAAGTCAGAGGCAGAATCATGGATGACCTCGAATCTCACGGAGTTCTGGGCAAAAGTTCAGCTGCTCGCCCAGCAGGACAGCACAGTGCACTTGGCAGAGTGGACCCCCCCGGCCTTGAGGCCATCATGGTCTCTGCCTGGGTCCTCGCCCTGCCTCACTTCCTATGCCGTGCGCAGCTCCATTGGCTTCTATGCCGTCCATGCCCGCGTTTCCTTCGGAGTCTTGGAGCTGCCCGCCATCTGTGCCCACGCCTGTCTCTATGGCATCTTTTGCGCGCTCTGCCTTGGCCATGCTCCGCCTGCGAACCTATGGGCAAGCATCTACATTTTTTCTGCAAATCGCAGTGGCACGGGGTGCCCCGTCCACCCTGTCTGCTTACCTTTCTGCCTGAGAAGTCTGGGCTCCTATTGTGAGGCACGCAAGGCTCTGCCCTGGGCCCTTTCGAGGGTCTTCTGCCTGAGTCGCTTGTGTGCATGGCGAGCTCCTTTGGACTTGCGGTCATGCCAGTCAAGTCGCTGTCTTTCATGTCCTGACCTGCTGTGGCTGTGGTCGTGCAGTCTTCTGTCTGCATCTTGTGCCCACTGCGCCTGTGCCCCGCCCTGCCTTTCAGAGCGTGAGGTTTGCAGCTCTGACTCGCCCATGTCATGGCCAGGAACGTTGCTCTGCCTGATCTGGGCATCGCTTCGTTGGAGTGATGCACTCTGGTCTGACCCCCGCCCGGTCATCTCGGAGCCTTTCCTGCGCACGCCTTCTCGTCAGGAACTGGCACTCACACTCTTCGGCCCTTAAACAGAGCTCAACTGGAGCAAAACCTAGACGACCTTGCCTGAGACCGCACTGGCAAAGCAAGTCGGCAGTTCAGCGCGCAAGCAGGACGCCCAGCTGGCAATGCTATCACCTCCCCTGGATGAGGATATAAAGTAGCACTCAGTAACCTCCCATATGGTGAGGATGCAGCCAAACAGACCAGAGCTAGTCTGCAGAGATCAGCAATCTGCATGCCCGCGTGCTGTGACCTTAGCCTAAGCAGACACCATGGAGGAGGGCAGCGACAACCAAACTCGCAGATGGTACTGGCTGCACATCCCAGAAAATGGAAACAAGTGTGGCATTCCATGTGGCGCAGCCTTGGAGCTGATCCGCAAGGAAGATGGTAACACAGGTGGGGCAGGGGGCCTAGCTGGCCTAGCCAGCTAGCTAAACCACAAGGCAGGAGTGCACAAAGCCCAGGAGCCTGAGTCAGCAGCTTCAGGCGTGCGCAACTTCCAGCAAGTCGTCCAAAGTTCTGCAGACAGGCAAAGGAAAAAGACCAGTGCGCAGAAAGACATGGGTATGAATATGCAAGAGACCAAGCCAGGCAAGCACAGAGCCAGTCAGGTTCAGAAAGGTAGGCAGAAAAGCACGAATGCAGGCAGGGTAGCCGTGCAGAGACAGGCAGATTCAGCCGTCTCGCAGGCAAAACTCGTCAGCGCTTGGGTCCAAGGACCCTGTTCCCGGCTTGGGGGCCCGATGTGCCAGCATGGTAGGTGACAGAGCCGGGGGCCTCAGAGGCAGGCACGGCAGGAGGAGGAGCCACACAAGCTTGAGGCGCGAATAGGCTGATGAGCGGCGCAGGCAGAGGCAAGTCACCAGCACCAGGCACACGAGCAGGCGGATCGCCGCTCGGACGCGAGCACTGCACTAGGCAGGCAGGACAACCACGCAGTGGAGAAGGGGCCGCAGCTAACCAGACAGTAAGTACCCAGCGCGGTGGCCCCTGAACAACAAGGCAGACTGTGTGCAACAGGCCAATACCAGCAGCGGACCTGTACCAGGCAGGTCAGGCTGGATGGGCTGCACGAAGCCTCGGTGAGGCCGGAGACAGGGGCTCAGACCTAGCAGGGCCAAGATGGCAGCGGACGGAGCAGAAGCTAAGGCCCGGTAGCGGGCAGGGAGCAGACACGGCACAGGCGGGTCAGAATTGCATGTTCCACACTCCCACCTGTCGGTGACAGAGGGGCAGAAGCCATGGGTCAAGTTCGAAGGGTAACATGTCAGACAGAAGCAGGCAGAGCTACCTGGCCAAGCCAAAAACCCATAAGCTGAGGCTGATAGCTGCAGGCGGGAACAGAATGTACCTGCAGCCACAGCCTTCCGTTGCGTCTGCATGCCAAACACACAGATATGCATACAGAATCGTCTCTGCACTGCACCGAGTTGAGAATCTCAATTTTCGAAATAGTTCTAGAGCAACTACAAGGCACTAGTGGCAGCAACGCTTCCAAATACACAGCGTAGAATAGATAAGAGCTTGACACTGGCAGGTACGTCCCAGAAGCGTCCTTCCGGGATATCACACCCACCACAACGTCTTTGTTAGGCAGTGACTGCTGTGGGGACCACTGCCCCCTGCTCAATTGGTGCATGAAAACACTTGCTCAAGTGGTGCATGAAGGCGAGTCCTCAGATGACCCTCAGATTTAGTGAGGGAACAACAAAAACAGCTAACAGCAGCAGCAGCAGCAGCAGCAGGAGAAGCAGCAGCAGCAGCAGCACACGACGGAAGCAGCAGCAGCAATAACACCATCAGCACCAACACCAGCACCCTAGCAAGGTGAATCCTTTTTGGGGGGAGCCCTTGTCTTTTGGTGGGTGGAAGGTGGGTGGTGAATGGGGGAGGGGTGGCCCCTCCCGCCCATTTGTAAGTCACGAGGAACCATGGATCAAAAATGGGAAAATCATGAGAGTGATAGAAAACCATGGAAAATCAGAAGTAAGATGCACATGAAGACACATGGCAACAGCAATGAAACATGACGAGCAATGCTGGCAGTATTTAAGAATGATGAAAGTGATTTAGTTTAGCGGGGGGTTGGGGGCGAGGCGCAGGCCTCTTTTGCAAACTATGTAAAATCATGGACACCATTACAGAAAACCACGAAGCTTTATGAACACGATGAAGAATCAGAAAAGACGATGAAACATGATGAGCAATGCCCAAAAAGACTGACATGCTGGCAAATCTTGAAATATCATGAAAACCCGGAACTATGACGTACAGTACATGATGAAGTAAGATGAAATATGATGGAAGATAAGATTGAATATGATGCAAGATAAGATTAATTAGGGAAATGTTTGAAAATCATAGTAAATGAAGGAAACGAATAAGATTGATGTAAACGGGGATCTAAGCATGATAAGGAATTCCAATACAACAAAACCGATGAGCCATGATGAAGAAAGTAGTGAAATATGAGGAAACATCATGAAACATGATGAAGGTCCATGAAGAATAACAACCTACGATGGAAAGTCTGGGCTCATGGAAATATAGTGGAAGTTAACATGATGACAAGCATCTTCAACAGCTGCAAAAGTCGTATCAGCAATAAGCACCACAACGTTGATGAGAATAAAGTAACACTAGCCAAGAGTCGCAAACTACGGCACAAACAACCATCTGTGTGTAGTTCTTTCTTTCACGTATGTGTTCTCTTTTGTTCTTGCATTCTTTTCTTGATCTGTGTTTGCTTGTCTTTCTTTAGTTACTATGGTAAATGCAAGTGTTACTTTTGATTGGTGTTTGTCATTCTTTCTCATTGCCGGTTGTCTTTCTTTCTTGCTTGCTCTCTGTCGCTCTCTCCTTCCTTCTGTGTTTCTATTTCTCATTGCATTTTTCTTGCTCTCGTACTCCACACCAGCTCTTTTGTCCTTCCATTCACGGAACTAAGGCCCACCGCCCCAGAACAACAACAACACACCAATCCCGCCCCCCCCAAGCCCCCTCAAACAAAAATCATGTTTCCCCGCCCCAGCGCCAGCACCAGCCTCCGCCATCACTACTACCAATAACAGCAGCAAAAAAAACCAGTGACTACAGCAACGACAAAAGTAGTTGCAGCAAGAAGAACAGCAATGAAAACAACAAAAAATCGACAGCAGAGAGCAACCATCTTAAGGCCAAACACACGAACCATGACTGGCAAGCCCAGCTTCGTCAGCCAGGATGGTACCACCAAAGAATCCGCAGCCAAGCGCACCTACATTGTGGTGTCATGCTCCAAAGGCAAACTGAAGGCACTATGTAGGAATGTTATCATGCTCTGTTGCCAGCAAACAAGACGTATGGGTGTCTAAACAAGTGCCTTCATGAGTAGGGGCTCTAGGGAATGAATAATGGGATTGATTGAGGCTCACCCAATGCATCCTTCAGCAGAAATGGAAAGCCTTTCTTCTTGGCCGGCACAAAATCAAGCGTTGCAATCCGATTTGCCTCAACGGTGTCTTCGCTCCGCTGCAAAAGGTTTTCTTCTACAACGGTCTTGGCCACAGTGGCTTCCACCCAGCCATCTTGGTAGATCAACACCTTGGATATGATCACAAACCTCACAGCCTACAAAGGATATCAAAACCAACGCTCTACAAAATAGCCCGCTAAAGCCCTGTTCTATTCAAGTGGTCGTCTTCTGGCCCATCACATCCAAGACACAGTGGACCCGCAAACAAAGCATCGCCGCAAGCGATCCGGCTGGACAACGAGAGAGCCACCCTCCACCTTCACAGAATACAAAACGGTGGGTCTCATTGCAATATCTGTAGCCATCAGCGGAGGCTAATCTACTGTGTAGATCTGTGCCAATGTGCTTCATCGTTGTGAAGGCAACCCCCCCCCCTCTGTTCTACGAATAAATCTCCACATATAAATATATGGTGCCCCCCCATGTACCTACCCTTTTCTTGTCTGTGTTCAAGTAGCTAGATTGCGTTGATGACCTACTAGGATTTGGTTTTGCATTTGCTCTGAGATGTTATGGTCATATCAAGGCCGATACAATTTCTAAGATATTTATTAAATATACTGATCGTCAAATCTATTTCTGTGATGGTTTGGAGTGCCTGATCGTGAAAGCTATTGTAAATACCATTGAAAACTATGTATAAACCAAAGAAAACCACGAAAAATCATTTAAAAAACAAAGAACATTATTTACCTCGAGCATCCCCACCCTAACTAAAGCCGTTATTGCACAAGAAGTGTAACGTTTCCCTGCCCCGCCTCAAGTGTCTTCCTTGCAGAACTGCAAATGCGCTGCAACAATATTGAAACTCTGCAGTGCCCGGATATTTGGTGGCTGGACACTGCAGGGGTACTCTGCAGTTGGGCACTGCAGGGATACTTTGCAGTTGGGCACTGCGAGGATACTTAGTGGTAGAGCACTGCAGGGATACTTTGCGGT
>CAJNIZ010020857.1:10390-39940 GCA_905231905.1 Symbiodinium pilosum
GTACATTCCGCAGCGACTTGTCCTATCATGCACACGTGCATTTCACTTCAAAGACTGCTCATGCGCATGCGTTGCGCAGAGCCCTATAGGTTTTGACATCACCTCGCCCTTCATTCCAGAAGGTAGATACGCGGTGTCGAAAAAGAATTCATGATGCGCTTCCCCGTCCTTAATGAAGAATGGGGACGGCAACCGTGGCACCTGCCAGCATAAGTAAGTAGTGTTACCTTACTTACCTTTTGATCTGTGACAAAAAAATTCCTAATGCGGTTCCCTGTCCCGAATGAAGAATAGCAACAGCAAACCGGGGCGCCCGACAGTAGGAATAACATTAGCTTAGTTAGACAAGTGCTTGGTCTGCGCCGAACACCCAGGATGCGGTTCCTCGTCCCCCGTGAAAAATGGAGACGGCAACCGGGGTACCCACCAGTAAGAGGTGCAATAATTGACTTAGAAAAACATTTGGTCTGTGCCGGGAAAAAGCTCATCATGCGCTTCCCCGTTCTCAAGGAAGAACAGGGATGGCAACCGGGGCACCTGCCAATAAGAAAAGCACTAGCTTAGCTAGACAAGCATTTGGTCTGTGCCGGAAGTGAGATTCATGATGCGCTCCTCCGTTCGCAAGGAAGAATGGGGACGGCAGTATTAGCTTACTTAGAAAAGCTTTTAACTTGTGCCCGAAAAAAGAATTCATGATGCGGTTCCCCGTCTTCACGACGGCACCCGGGGCACGTGCCATTAAACGTAGCATTAGATCATTTTGAAAAGTTTGTAGTCTGTGCCCGAAAAGAGAATTCGTGATGCGGTTCCCCGTCCCCAATGAAGCATGGGGACGGCAACCGGGAACGTGCTAGTAAGAGTAGTGCTAGCACATTCAAAAAGCCATTTGGTCACATAATAGCGAAAGGTCCTTGCCACAGGCAGCACTTGAACCTCCTCTTCTACTCCAGGAACGGAGCATCCCTTTTCTGCATCTACCTGGTTACCCCCATCTTGTGCATTGCCTGAGGGTAATATTACTGGGGATGCAGAAGGCATTAGGGAGGTGGAGGCGACTTGCACCTCCTCTTGGCACTGTCAGAAGGAGCTATCTATGCGTCGATAGTACTCGCTAGGCAAACCCGGCGGAGAAGAAGGCTGGGCATTAGCGTCTTCGCTGGCTTCAACCCTCAGGAATGGGGTAGCGGGTGCTTCCTCGAACCTGTAGTCACCAGCCGCCTCTGCTTCTCTCTGCATCTGAAGAGCTGCCCGTAGTACCTCAGTTTCTCTTCCATATTCGGCCAACTTATGCTGCAACCGCTGTGAACTGATTACCTTCAAGGCCTTCCTTCAGCCATATCATCCCGCGGATTTTGATTCCACGAGCGATACGGGTCGGTAGTCATGAGGTTGTGTTCGGCTTGGCAGCCATTTTGACTACCCTGATGGCTTACACCCCCTACTACCTGATCATTAAAAACACAGCAGTACCCTCGGGACTACTCGAACCAATCATTTCAGTCTGAGCAGCCTGCGGCTAATTGACACCACGTCCTGCAAAGGAACGTTGCAGAGCTCCGCCAGAGCTCGCAAGACCATCAACGGTCGGTGGGCGCTGGGCATGAATAGGCATACCCGAATGAATAGAGGCCGTTACACCCAAACCCCTATCACCCAAGGAATTACCTGCCCTAGCTAAACCCGTAGGATGGGGCATATTATTACCAACCACCCTAACACTTTCAGGCAGGACTCCGCCAGAGTCTGCACAGCGACCATCAACGGTCACTACGGGGCGTGAGGCACGCACGGGATTACCGAGGCAAGTAGGGCCTGCTTGTCCTACAGAACACCCATTACCAACGGGATTTCCCACCCCACTTTGACAAGCCCCCGGGTGCGGCGTGCACATACCGCTTAACCCGTTAACTAACTGTCCAATATTACCATCAGACTGACGTTGCGCACCTACCACACACGGCGCTGAAGCCTGGCCAAAAGCTTCTGTACCGATAGGCAACACAATACTATGTAACCATGGATCCCACCGTGCATCCTCGAAGTTTGAACCTGCAAGCACCTCAGAGATCGTGGGTCCAGGCCTGTTTGACACATAACGAAGCTGGCTAAGTAGAGCTTCCCGCTCACTCAGAACATAGCTTCCACTAGCATCACGTCCGGAGAATTGCGCAACATTCCCGGCAGCTAGCACCTGACGACGTGGGTCACCTCCCACTGGAATACCACCAACTAGGGTGGCAACAAAAAGTTACCTGCGTAGCCCTGTCGGATCTGGGCGTCCCCTTCAACGGACCTGACTACACCTGTGTTGCCGTAACCGGCAGCTAGCAAATACTCAACAGGAACTGTACGAGCGCCTTCCGCCAAAGGAACACTCATGCCTGGAGTACCACTACAATTAACAAGAACGTGACGCCCTTCATGACTAAAGGCGCAGGGATTGCTGACTCCCATACTGGGAATATCTGCAGATGACTGCGCTGGAGGCGCATTAACGTGCGAACAATGTTGGCCAAGACTCCCGCCAGAAGTCCTAGAAAGGGAAGAGCCCAGTGGGCTTAGCACTAGCTGTGGACCTTCCTGGCCTGCTGGATGACCTGCCATACTGCTTTCTTGGGGAGAAACGCAACGAGTGCCAATTGGGCTCATCACCTGCTAGACACTGGGGCCTTCACACAGAGTTGGCACTTAACAGGCAGTATGGCTGAGCCCTCGATCACCTTTTTCTATGGCGCACAGAGAAGCTACTCAGGTCACAATCTACACACAAAGAAAGAACACACGCAGCGATTAAAATTGAAAGTATGAATACTACCTCTATACAAAGTCTTGGAACACGCCTACCTGCTGTGATCCTAAACAGCTACAGGCATGCACAACTACCTGCACATGCTGCACATGCACTCATGCTCATGTACAAGCACTCGCCCCGTTCTGTTTTACAGAACGTCACAATGCATTGTGTACATATGACCGTTCCTCCAGAACATGGGTAGGCCTTGGCTCTCTTTCCCAGAGTAGGCGCTATTACTATGGCAGATAGGGGATGTTTAGACTATACGGCCTAATCCATTGGACGAGCGTTGCACCCCATGGGACAAATGCTCTGTCCTCCACTTGGACGAAATGTCGTCTGCATCCACATAATCCAGATATAGTAATCTCTGGACCTAACTGAAGAGCACTTCGAATTTCCTCGATTCGGGCTCCGCAAGGTTCCAGATAGACCAATGGAGTACTCTACGTTGAGAACCACAGCACTGTACTGGGCCTCAGGGCGTATGAATGACGCAAACCAGGGTGCGTGCGGTGGCAACACACATGGAACATGTGGGTCGTTTGCCAACGCAGTACCCACCAAGCTTTGGTTTACTGCATAATGCAAATGAGGAGTATGGCAACTCCTTGGAAGCGGTTCCTCCAGAACATGTAGAAATATCCTATCGCACAAGGTTTTCAGCCTGAAGTCATCTTCAATCTCTTTTTCGCGTTGAAAGAGACGTATTTCGTACCCCTGTCTATGCATGAGGATCTTCAGCTCAATGGCATTTCGGTCACCATGAATAATGACCATGTTGCCCGGGAGGCGATTGGATTGCAGTTTGTCTTCATGGACTATCATCCCTTGGCATGGTGAGCCCAACTTTAAGATTGCAACCAATTTCTCTTGGTGTTGGCCAATTTTACCATGGGACCTGACACGCTTACGGTCAGTCTCTCTGCTATCTGCTGAAGAGGCGGCCGTTTTGACCGTTGTAGCCGGAGGCTCACTTCTTAGTTCGACTGAAGCCTTAAGCTTGTTCATCTCTCCTGCTAGCTCTGCTTCAGTAACCTTCTGCCCGGAGTCCTGACTGTCCTCTTCCTCAGATTCGGAGGGCGCGGGAGATAATTTGGCTTTAACCTCCTTTGCTCTGGCTACACCACCAGTATCTGCTAAAGGAGTATCTTCAGGCTCACTCTTAACAGGCTTTAATTTTTGTTCGCCTCATTTTTTTTTCGCCTCTTCGGAGTCTTCGCCTTGGTATCAACCGGCGACGCCTTTACCTTGGGAGTAGGGCGTAAGTACGTGGATGGAGCCTCAATCGGCTCCTCAACTCCCTTAGCCTTCCCGGCTGAGGCCTTACGAGACCTTTTGGAAGACATAGAAGCCTTTGCGGCCTTCCGTTTCTTCGAGGCTGCTTTGAAGTTTAAGCTACGTTTAATTAATTGATCCTCTCAGGACCAGTTGCTCTGCATGAAGATCACTCGCAAGAGAGTAGGGCTGTTCAATGGCTCGCGATGCCTGAACTTGGTGCCTGGTTACAGCCGGCATGCCCTGCCTGCTGCTTGGCCACGGTCAGATGGTGCTGTGCCTGATCCATCGTGAACCTGCGTCCAGCTGAAGACAGAGTCCTCCACAGCGTGTGTGAGTCCTACCCCGGTACTTCCATACCTGCAAGCTCGTCCTCTGTGTCGAAGTACCAAACATCATTCCACAAGTATCTCGGGTCCCAAGGTTGATAGCCACCAGCCATCCAAAGTCGGCGGGTGTCCTGGGTGATGCAGCGATCTGTAAAGGATTGTAAGGGCACCCATCCCAGATAAGGCCGATTCTCGTGTCTGGCTACTTCAACTTTGTTTGGGATGGGACTCGGCCCGGCTTACACAGAGCACTGCGTGCTGAGAAGTCTCTGGATCAAATGCTGAAAGGTAGGCCAGCCGGGGCGAACCTTCAGGACCTGGCAATGTTGTGAAGACAAGAAACCGTTTCCTACTTGTGCTGACCTTTGACCTTGCAAAGCCAATTCAAACTTCAGGAATCAATCATTGCGACTTTGTGCACGGACAGGTATGACCATATCTAAGTCGCAGGGTCCACTAGGTTGACTCAGAACTGCATTGGCAAACACTAGACCTCAACGTTTGGCACTTGGCCTGCCTGGACCGCCAATGCCATTATTTGCCTGCGTCCAGCTCCACACCGCGACGTTTGTGTCAAAGTACCAAACATCGGGTTTATTGGTTCCATACCCTGATATGAGCCATAAGCGACCTCGGGCCGCATCCCATCTTAGATCAAGAGCATGCCGGTGCCCTGGCCAGGTGGTGCCATTCCACACGACATAGGTCCATGTGAAGGCATCAACATCAAAGTACCACATTGAGCGCCCGCCGCTTCCATAGACTGCGTTGTAGCGGCCAAAGATCCACAGGCGGTTTTTGTCATCAAGCGCGTAACCTGGATGATGGCCTCCACTAGGCCAAGTCTCGTGGAGTGTTTCTATCTTGAACTTGTGTCCAGCCAAATGCATCGGACCTGGCCATACAAGCTAAGTTCGCCAGCAGGCATAGCACCTGCACATACATGTAGGCGCGGCCATTTCGCATTCCGCTGAAGAAATGCCCACTGCTTCCCCCTCTTGAGCCTTGCTGAAAAACTGGCGACATGGGCGAGTCGCTAGCCAATACAAGATTTCAACACGAAATGCCCCCTAAATTGCCTGGTAGCACCAAGCCAGCGCTGCTGCAGGCTTGCAATTTCAAAGCGACTTCCGCTGCATGACCATAAAGGCTTATCAAGAGTGTCAAATGGTGATCGTGCGATAGTGCAATGACAAAACACCACAGCTCACACGCAGCGACATGGAAGCCAACTCACCTTTTAAACAGCGTGGTCTTCAGGTTTGTTTGGCTAAGGCAACGGCTAACACCTACCCGAAACTAATGGATCCCTATACCACTGGGGGATCCTACTGGGAACAAACCTTGACAAAAAGTTACCAGTATTTACCAGTGCAAAACTTCAATCCTTGAAGAACTGCAGCAGCTTGGACAAGAGTGGAATGTTGTTAGCGCTGTACAGCTGCCATCTACGTGAAACGCTCTGAAGACAAAAGACTGCCAGCTCACCACATGCTGTTGTGGCGGGCAGCCCGAACCACCATGGAAGAAAGGCAGGCAAACATTCAAATGGAGCCGCGCTGCCTCCTGCAGTAGGAATTAACATCTCGCCAGGAAACACGAATCCATCGTCCATAATATTGGCATAAGGGGAGGTCGGGCCCTGTGCTTCGACTTCCGAATCAACCGTCCTGCAAGGTCTTCCAGCTGTGACCTTCTTTCGGTCCGTGTTGTTTTTAAATCCTGGCATTGAGGGTTCTTATTTAAATCATGTCTACGGTTTCTGAGTTCACCAGAAAGTGAGAGACGAACATGTCTCTGCCCAGGCCGCTGATTCATCCTCAGCCAGGATAATCCTTCTCTCGGCTGATATCTTCTCTGGCTGCTTTCGCTTGGGAATGCTTGGGAGTGTGCCCTCAAATCGAGCTGTGTCTCATCATCTGAAGCAGGTTTGGCAGCTCCAACATCTATCTCTGCATTGCAAACTACAACCCGATCCGAACCCTAAAACCTGAGCCAAAGCCTTGAGTCAAGATGGCTACGGTATGCTACGGTGCAGGACCCGTCCCCGCTTCTCAGTTGACCCTGCCCTCTGCTCTCCTTTGCCCAATCTTGGGGTAGGTACCGGTCCTGGGCCAGTGTAACCTGTCCTACGCCCATGATGTGGGGGGGCATACATCCATCCATCCTAAAAACCAAATGACGGTTTACGCTTGAATGGTGGTGGACTGCTAGATTACCCAGTTTCCGATTGCAATGGGCTTTCTGGGCATTGGAATCCAAGGAATCCAATGTAGCGAAACAAATTTGCAGGTTGCACGTGCTACCTTTTCCGGCTCCAAAGTTGATGGGTGAGACTTGTGCACGCCTGGTCGCGGGAAGGGCCAACTCGCTGGTTTGGATGGGTTTGGGGCTTTGACGGCTTCCCAGTCACCAGGGCACTTGGGCAAATCATTGCGTGGATGAGCTTGCGAAACTGAAAAGACTCAGCACCCCTCAGGAGCATATGTGACACTGCACGCAGGCTTCTGGTATCAAAGGCGCAGCAGGCTTGAAGCCAAATCGGGAGATGGCGATGGCAACAACATATGATTTCTACCGGGCTTGTTTGGCAACAATTGCCGCCTCTCACAGGCTTTGAAGAATATGCACACAGCCTGCAACGTGTGGAAGTCAAAGGCATGTGTGCTTTGTGGAGCGTGGCAGACCCACATGCCTCAGTAAGTGCTGGCCTGAAATGTCAGGGAAGTCCAAAGCCTTCACTGTTTGCGATGGCCTTTGTGATGTCGTGAAAGGTGCGCTTCTGAAGTCTGTGTGGTTTCAAGCGTCTGGATATGTTCCTTTCTAAGCCTGAGGGACAGGCCAGCAAAAGCCTGGGCCATCAAATCGCTCGTGGTTGAGAAGCGGATGCATGACAACTGAAGCGACGCAGTGACTTCTCTTGCAAGCACGAGACCCATTGCGCAATTTCTCCTTGGTTGAGAAGCGCGGAAGAAGCAACTGACCTGGCAGACAAGAAGCAGTCAAGTCAAAGACAGCACCACCAAAATGAAAACGCAACGACGCCCAATCCTGGATGCCTGATGATAAGCGCACACCATGCCCTTTCTTGCCTGATCCTAGTCCTTTAAACCACTTCCATCTGCTCTGGTTGCTGCCCAGACATAATAGACATAATTCGGACTCTGTGCAAATTCATTCGTTGTGACCTGTATTCATATCCAATTTCCCAGAAATCAACCAGCGGTTTTGGAACAATGTAAACTAGGCATGCTTCACTGAAGCAAGTGTAAGCAGATGGTAGGCGATCGTCTCCAACACCATTTTTCTGCACAATGAGACCTGCAGGACAAGCTGCAGTGGCCACTCACCTTCTTTGTTGAGCTTTGGTTTAAGAAAAGTCCTGCCTAGAGATTGCCAGCCCTTCAACGGCACACGGTCGCTGGCAGTGACAAACACCAGAAACTGAGCCTGGCGCAGGGATGACTTTTTGTTTCTAGAGTTCCATGTCAGACCATGTGCAGGAACAGCCAGGGAAACTCATGCAAAAGCCAAAGCCGAAATCAGAGCTCATCACTTACTTCTAGAAGTGAAGCAGGAGCAACAGGCCTTCTCTGCCTGACTGACGCTTGCAAGAACCTCACATGTGCCAGTGCATTGCTATGCATTGAGAAGTAGCAGCTTTTGTCCATCATGATTGCGTGTCTGGGCAGTTTCCAAAGCTGCCTCCCACAACCACGGCAGGTATTCTGACCTTTACGCTTTGCGGTGCACTTGACAAAGCTGAGCGACAGACGAGAAAACAGATGCCGCGTAGGAAAGATAAGCTCCATGCCGATCCTCCTCGGTCCAACCTTCAAGCTCTGCGCTCGATCGAATTGCGTCAACCTCAAGAAGCTCATCACCTCATGCCCTCATGCCGCTCAAATTGGGACTCATTACGGATTCATAGGCCGGCCGCATCTACATTGTCTGCTCTGCCGCAGACTATCTTTTCCAGCTGAACCTGAGATGAGGCGCGCCTGCTCTGTGCAGAAACCGCAGCTTTTCTTGGAAGATTCCAGCTCAGGCCTAGGGCCTCTGCTGCATCAACGATTGTTCGCAGCAATGACCTGGCCAGGACAGCCAAGCTCTGCAGGCTCCAAACACATTGCTGAAAGCAAGGAAGCAAGTAAATGTGAGCTGGAGATGCGAACCACCGAGGATTGTCTTGAAGCCCTCGCTGAGCGGTTTCATCCTCAGAGAATCTTTTTCAGGATGATGGTCAGAGTGGAATTCAAAATCATACAGGACCGGAGCCAGACAACTTGTGTAATAAATTCTGTGGGCTAAGACTTCTTCTGAGGGTGAGGTCGGTGAAGCGGGCTCGGGGGCTGACGACTATGCTCCCCTCAGCCCTGGTTCTGCTTACACCGGGAAGCCCTGAGAAGGTGCTGTTCAGGTCCTCCAAGGCTGCTGTAGATTGTAGAGACAACATGCTGAGATGCCAGCTGGGCCTGTATTCTGCCGTGAAAGAACCAGTCGACATAAGCCTGAGTACCCAGGGCGAGGTAACCTACTTCTTAAGACACGCTGCGGAGTCTTTCCCCATTCCCCAGTGGCCTGTACAAAGTCCTCTTTGTTCGCCTGCGAGATACGCAGATCCTCCGGCAAGTGGCTCCCACCTGAAGCATGGATCCGAAGCAATCTGCAATGCAGCTGCATAATCCTGTACTTTCGAGCAAGCGACGCGGCCACGCCAGATCTCCGAACACTTCAGCAATATCCTGCTAACTTGCTTGCGCACGGCAAGCACAAGCGGCACAAATTGCAGACACTGGACGTTTGAGAAGCCATCGTGCTCTCGGACTTGAGCGCTGCTGATGATGACACCAAGCAAACCACGCTCAGTCACTTAAGCTTTGGAGTTGGGCACCTATTCCTCAGCAATTGGTCATCTAGGGCTTTGTTGGTTCGCACCTGGCCAAACCTTCAGTACCGTTCGAAGAATATCAAAGTAACTGTTCCTGCATGTATGCCATCCCCGCTCCCCCCATTGAAGAACACTTTTGCAGGAGTGCCCCGTTGCCGTCTCTCACTGCGAAAATTAATATCGAACGCCGGGAGGTTTCCGCATAGGCACAGGAATGAATTAGTTCACTTCAACTGACTCTCTGCGGCTGCTCGCTGCTCCGACGCTACTAATCATGAAAACGTTCCTGCCCCGCTATTCCTTTCCAAGAAAGGAGAGGATGACACACGTTTTCCAGAATACCTCGACCTGGCACGTGTGCCAAAACGCCAAAGAAATCAATTTAAGGAAGCTTCAAACTGAGAAATTTTAGGAATGAAATTTTGGCTCCCCAGTCCCAGGGCAGATTCCGCGCCGCGCTCCTTGGGAATGCTTGCCAGGTTTTCAAGCGGCGTACTTCTGAAGCTGGACCTCCAACGACTCTCCCAGTCCGGGTGCAAGCAAGGCTTGCAAAAGCAGTGGGCTGAGAACCTGTTCAAGGTCATGTGCCACTCACGCACCCTGAGGTATCAAGGTCTTCAGAAAGTTTCCGGTTCAAGCTTGCAGCAGGTGCTCTTGGGTGAATTTTGCCACTCGCAAGAATTGCTGGCAAGCCTGTTGTAACGATGAGTTAAGTTCATGCTGCTGATCCCCATGCTTGCCGTCGGCGGATCGACAAACATCCAAAGCTTCAGAATTTCCAGCAGCACGTGGTAAGAATGGAAATTGCAGCCACTCACACTAACATCTCCATGCTGACCAGGAGTCACCAAATCAATGGATGTGATGTGTCCTGCCCGGTGTACTCCAGAATTTGCCGCAAGCTCCTCAACATGTCAAGCTGCAAGCGCTCTCAAATTCTGGCAATAACCCAACGATTAGCAATGTAGACAAATTCCATGCTACACGGACCGAAACACACATCAAGCAGTACAGGCGATAGCCACAAAGTACTCTCTCACGCTGAAATGTTCTGCGAAGACGAGCTGGGTCAAGCCAAGTTCTCCATGTTCTGTATTTGCTTCCAGAATCATTCCGTGAACCCCAAACATACCTTGGAACATCTGTTATGCAGGGCCATTCAAACAAGAGCCAAATGGGCTGCCAGCGTTTGCAGCACTTGGGGGGCCCCTCAAAGCCCATGGAAGAACGGAGCTGGGATCCGGACTTCGCTGTGTTGGGGCACACAGCCCCAATGTCCTGCACCGGTCCGTGTGTTCACCCACGAGAAGGCAGCCGACAGACAGCCTCAAGTCTGAGCTTCTTCGCGCATGGCGACTCCAGCTCCTCCCGCAGGATTCGAATCTTTATGGTTCAATATTTCTGGTCTGCTATAATGTGCTCTGGCATCATTGCAGGTCCAACATTTTGCTGAATCCAAGGCATCCGCCGAGCTTTCGGGGCGTGTTGGATGGTCAAAAGAAAAGGATACGCCATCCATACTTTCGCATGAGAGGGGTGGGGTAGTGCAGGGTTCCCCCGACATGTGCCCAGGGCTCATTTCCTAGAAGACGCACAGGAGGGCGCGTCAGTTCTCCAAGAAAGTCCGAGCCATCCCAAGATTCTCCGCAAGGAAGGGTCTGTTGGGAGGCGCCGTGCAAATGATGATGCCTATTTGAAAGCCGTCATGTTTTGGAGACTTTGGCACGAGCCCAGCCGCTGCCAAAGAGAGACTCCAAGCTGAGGCCTGGGGCTCGACCACCAGCGACCTGGTGTTATAGGGCTGTATAGAAAGACAGGAAAAGGAGCCCCCCCCTAAAATGATAGGCCATGCTAGGAGGGCTGTGATTCCCTGTTCTAACCATCCCCCAGAAAAGTACGCCTGATTGGTAAAATCCTGCATGACCTTAATCTGCGGTAATACCGTGAATCCCGACGCTATAAGGAAACTTAGGGTCATTACAGGGACTGCCACGACCGCGATATCGGCTGCGCTTGCGCGAAACTGCTTCCAGTGCGATGTATGAGACCGCCTCCCCCAGAAGCATCATGAGCACCCGTGCTGCGTGACAGCCGCTCACCAAGCTGCCCGCGCAGGCTTGGCCCACGCAGGCTGCCCGCGCATTACGGGGTGCTCATTGCAAGCATTTCGGGCCCTCTCATGCATCCTAAGTACCACTGCGCTTACGCACACCTCTCCGAACTCAAATGCCTAGTGAACTGTAGTGACGTAGTGTCAGCCGGCTCCTCTAGTAACCGGTCGTAGAGAGCCTTGGCCAGCACAGTAACAATTTTCAAGACAGCCATTACGACTGTGCGGCCTTGTGAGCTGAGTCTGGGGCTCTGGGAAAGATGTTGGGAACGTGAATGTGATTCAACACGGCCTAGCACATGGATCCCAATTACCTATGGTAACACCTTCCCAAGCTGGCCTGGCCAAGCAAGATGCCGTAAGAACGGAAAAAGTCTTCCGAGCCAACAGCTCGCTCGTTCAACCAGTACCTCATGCTCAGCTACTCGGCCATGCGCCCCCCCAGTGTCTGCCAAAGCAGGAGTCATGCAATCTTCCCGAGCTGTTTTTTCCGGCCCTTTCATAAGCATACATGTTCTGTAGCCAAGACTGCCGCCACAGCATCTGAGGCCCGTACGTACGCGACCTCAGTGACAAAAGCTTCCAAGCAGTCTGGTCACAGCTGTCTTCCCAACTCCGAAGCTTCAGGTGTGGCACTCTTTGAGTGCACAGGCTATCACCCACAATGCTCCAACGCTTCACTCCGGCAGGTCTGTGCCAAGCAGCTGCTCGTCGTAGACAAACAATCGCTCATTGTTGTTGGAGGCGTCAAGGAAACTGCGCAATGCAACCTGTTGGTCCATGCATCACTGACAGCTCCAAAGAGTGCACAGACAGGCTAAGCTACAAGGCATCTAGACTTGTAGACTCTGAGAGGTATAGACCTGGAAGAACTCCTTTGTGACACCTGGACCGCCAGCCTGCAAACAGCGCGACTAGGGTCTGGCTCTTGCTTTGATTTAGAGACATCCGTGGCCTCCTCATCTTGGAAGCAAACCCGCAGCCTAGTGCACATGAAGCGCTTAAAAAGACCGCAGATGCCTCAAGGCATCGCGGTATCCGGGTGGACCGACAAACTTCTGAGGCCCCAAACGGCTGCCGCAAATCTGCATCCTTGAGGCTCTCGCAGAACCGCTCCTTACCACAAAGCGTAGGAGGACGGCACTCCTTGAATGCTCAAACTTCCGAGTTGGCGGCTATGACTGCATGAACTAACCGCTGTGGCCTCAGCGAAACTGGTTCCGTCGGGAAGCTAAGACATGATTGCAAGTGGTAGAGCAAACCATGAGTCGCGGTCTCACGTGGAACCTGAAACGGGACACAACTTGACCATGACTGCCCAGTCGAGGCACAGATTAGGACAACTAGGATTTCACAAGCTGGAGTGATGCAGGGCAAACAATGATCGCGGAATGTCAAGGGCATGCCGGAAGGAATGTATACGCAGCGTGTTAAGAAGCTTCATCTGTAAAGCAAACCATGCCCAGAAGACACTCACAAGCCCTAACTGGCCTCAAGGTGCAAAGGAACAATTCGCCCCTGCGGGGAAGGAGTGGCTTGCTGTTGCTGTGACTGCTGTGAGCATTTACAGGTACAGAGGTTTACGCATGCAAGGAAAGTCTAGATTGTGGCAGGCTCGGAGACTGCGGCCGAATCCTGCATCTGCTCCCAGACGTCGCACAGCAAGCAGACCTGGTTGCAGAAGTAGTATTCATACCGTCATACGCATGTATTGTTCGTACCGAAAGTACAATCTTGAGTCATGAGTCCGAGCTTTTTTTCGGTTATTTCAGCACATACTCAACGAATTCGGATTTCTGGATCATTCTTTTTCGGTGCTGACAATAATCCATTCAATCATTCAGTCCTTCTCAAACTGCGTATTCCTTTTGCTAGCGAAGAGGAAGAATGACGAGGGAGAAGGAAGAACCAAACGAAAATGAACGGAGGAGAAATGCAGAAGGCTGAGGGGCTCAGGTATTCCCATGCCCCCTTGTCTCTAAAGACGAAGCCGTCAAGGCAACGTCTTCAGGAGCTTTCGCCGTACAAGGGCTTGTGAGCTTCGAGGGTGGCAGGGCCAATTGATGGATGTTTCTCTTCTATCTTCATTGCGGAGACGGGCAGGAGCCACCATCCACCCTCATTATGTTCAATATTTTCCCCACACGAAGGAGAATGGTCAAGCTTCAACTCACCATGTTGAATTCCTATGAAGATTGTAGGACGCACCTACAAGGGACTGAAGATCTCGCTGGCGTCCGTGTGCATCTTTATTGCAGAAAAAGGAGTTCTGCTTTTGTATGTCCCTTTCTAAGTAGAGAACACAGGTTTGTTTTCTCTCGGGCTTTTTTGATTATGTTGTTTGCTGTTCTCAATGGTAAATCACTGACAACAGTTTTGCGTAGGGCAAGAACGTTAACTGCTCCTAACACAGTTTCCTTCCGCATAGTGTTCGTTGCTTGTGCTTTTGGGGCAGTATTTGAATATTTTGCAACAACAGCCGGCTTCCCGCCCATCGTCCCACTCAATACGCCTGACCTGAACTTGTTATAAATCCCTTACATTTAGTTTTACGTCGCCATGTCGAGCAGGTCCAATTTAAGAGGCTGCGCCCAGGAGCGGGCGACGCACCACCCCCACCCCTTCATGGAGAAACGAGCCTCCAATGATGCTTATGGTGCTGTCGCAGGGGGCCAGCATCATCAGCATCATTGGGGGCTCGTTTCTCCAATCTGAGGTCCAAATGGGCCTTGGGGCTAGTTTTCAAAAACCCTTGGTGCTCATGATGGTTTTCTGGGGGTCCCGGGACCCTAAAAATCCTTCAAAATCCCTCCGTAGGGGGGGATTTAGTTCAAAACCGCATGCCAATTTTCGGCTTAGGTCTGGGAGGGCTCCTGGGAGAAACGGAGGTCCTATGATGCTGGGGTCGGTGGCACTGGCGTCCGCTCCATGGCGAAGCCAGGGCCATGGCCTGCGGCAGCAACCCGAGAGCGTTGCCCGATTTCATTCTGCTGTTGTAAAGCAGCAACCCTTTCCTTGTTTGGTGTTTCCTAGTTAACTGATTGAATGTCTGAGTCTCTTTTAGTCAATGAAGCACATTTCCTTGATTCTTCTGCAATATGCATTCTGTTCAAGAAAGGTCTGCAAAACATTGAAACTCCCAGAAAAAGGGGCTCTTTCATTCCAAATGCATTTTCTCTTAGCGCTATGAGAAGGATTTGCTGAAAATACCTTCGTTAAGGCCAGCTTTATTTAGAAGCAATACAAACCTGGAAAATCAAAGAGGTCCCAAACACCGTTTGAACCTTGGTAACCCTATGATTACAGTCGATATCGGAACACATTCCCTCCCCAAATGGCTTCTTGCGATTTGCTCAGGCTGCAGCCCTACGAAAGTTAACCGGCACCAGATTGCTGTGCGTCAGGAAGGAACCTCGGTAGCACGTGACTCATTCGTGTCAAGCGCCGCAGACCGCAAAGGGCCCAGCAAAAATCATTGGTGATCCTGAACCTGCGGACGTCCAGAACTTTTGGCACCTGCAAGCATCGCGGCCTCTTGCCCGAGAGAGCCCTTGTCGCAAATCATTGCATGCGCCGATTAATAAACCCGCACAACTCAAGCGCGGC
The DNA here is from genome assembly GCA_905231905.1 of Symbiodinium pilosum. Taxonomy (NCBI): domain Eukaryota; class Dinophyceae; order Suessiales; family Symbiodiniaceae; genus Symbiodinium; species Symbiodinium pilosum. The sequence goes on from CAJNIZ010020857.1 coordinate 25,399, forward strand.
ACTGTAGCACTTGGATGCTTTCGCCAGCGTTGGAATTCAGAAAGCGGCTCGCATTTGTTGATACCTGCCGCACACAGCACTACCACAAAGAGCACGCCTTCAAGTCTCTACACAAAGTTTGGGATTCGCCTTCGGGAGCTAGAAATCTCGCTGCGTGATTGCGACCTTTTCTGACCCCACACTGTCCTCCAAGCCGTCCCTGTCACGTGCCCCTTCCTACCCAGCACCCTCAAAAACCTTAAGATGCCTTTTTGCATCTGAAGACTGCGACGGGCAAAGCAACCCAGAACACAAATGAAGAGCACACCTAAAGATGCTTAAAGATCCAAACCGAGTAAACAAATGGGAGGGCAAGCGTGAGCTGTGGCCTAGAAGGGCTGGAAGGAGACATCATCTGAGGATCCGCTCTGCAGCTTTCATGTCTGGTGGGCTTTAATGCATCCTTTCTAGGTGTCCAGCGCCTGTCTACTTCAATGAAGATCACAAGCGTATCCCCACCACCGCGCCCCAGCGCTGCTATCACAACTGCTACTGCTAGTGCTAGTACTGCTACGATGTGCTACTGCTACTTCCACTTCTACTGCTGCTATGTAGTACTTCTACTGAACTACGACTGCCAAGGTTGGCATCAATCCTGATACCCTTCCTCTCGCTGCTACAGCCACTCCTATGACCATGGTCATGGCGGCAGCAGCAGTGACGACGACCGCGGTGATGACGACGAGTCGTGGAATGGCCACCATCACGCCACAGGCGTGAGGCCAGCATATTGGCTCCCGCAGCCAACCATCAACGACCCATGTGCCCACCCCACAACAAGATACAATTTCAACTTGAAGGAGAAAAACTGAGGGAGAGGGACTGGGACGAAAGCTAGAGCAAGATCTAACTGGCAGAATGAAGATACTGCAAATGAGGAAGGCTTCAGAACACAAACTCGTGATTGGCACCTAATTGTGTGGCACTCAAAGAGTATGCATTGCAAATGTAAATGTCTGCAGTATTTGCACACTGCCTACACCATCTAATCTAAGGCTCTCCAAGAGCCTGTTACTCCAGTAGATGCAGTATGTACAATGTGCTTATGCCCAAGTTGCCCAAACACAAGCAAGCTTGGACGAAGGCCAGGAAGCTTCATCGAACCCTGTCCAGGGTTCATGCAGTGGGTCGACCATGTATGTTCTTTCAAGGGTCAGATTCGGTGTTCTTTATGTGTTCTTTGGGGGTCGGAAAACGACCCCTGCGATGCGCGCCCGAAACTGTCCCTGCCCTGCTGTCTGGCCGAAAAACCCGTCAAAAATGACCACCCCACGAACATCCCACCCCCCACACCCCTCGTTGCAAGCTAAGGCTTGATAAGAAACTCAAGCTAGACCTCGAGGCTGCTTTTCGTGACACGAAAATAAGCTGCTGCGCTGCCATGCCAACGATGACTATGATGCTGTTTAATGCTGCTTACAACAAAGTCTTGTCCTTCCCACAGTCAGGCAGTCAGTCAGTCATACGCCTGCAACGCGTGGAGATTCAAAAGCTGGCTCACCGCGACGCCAAACAACTGGATGCTGGCTGAGTCTGGCAACGTCCTGGTGGCCGCCAAAATGTTCAAAAGCTTTGTTTCGAATTTCAGTAACCCCTTCACGTCTCGGTCTGCCAACCCGTCTGACACAAGCACGGGTGTTTGGCTGAAGGCTTCCAGGAATGAATTCGGCAGTGTGAAGGGAAAGGCCACGTGAACATCTGAGCGCTGTCACAAACAACAGGAGTTGACGTTGCAACAGTGAATCTGTACTGGCGCAGCAGCCAGCTGGACGCCTGGTTTCAGCCTTCGAAATTTCGTGAAATGAACGCGGGGGGGAATACCCAAAACGCTCCTCAAGGAGCGATGTTTTAAAAAAAATCGGGGCGACAACAATCTGTAGCTAAAAGGCATCAACAACTCAAACTGTACATTAGTTTGGATTCAATGAGCACTTTGTAAATCTGGATTTTCGTGAACAGCAGTGACGAATGCTTCCATACCCTTTGCTGTTCCCTGAAGTAAGCTTTGGCTATACCAATTCGACGCCCCAGCTCATGTCCTGGCACATATGCCTGGCCTGGAAATGATCCCCCCCCATCCACCCCCCGGATTTAGCAGTGCAGCGCGAGACAGCACCTGAATTCTTGCCAGTGGAATTCCATTCCATACAGCCTGCCCAAATCACCTTGGCATAGCATCTTTCATTAGTGCGGTCATCATCATGATAAGCAGCCAAGGGCTCCTCGTGCAACCTTGTGAAGATCCAGATATTTGCAATTTCAAGTCAGACTTGACCCCTTGATCTTATACGAAGAAACGACGGCAACGCATAATGTCGGAAATCATTCGAAGGCAGAACCGACGTTGAGCCTCAAGCAGGCTGTCCAAATTGCTACCCCCCCCCTCTCCCTGCGTGTCCAAATTGATGCTATCGAAAGCCTTTGGCCAGTCAAGAGCCAAAAGAAAAAACACTTTTTCCATCACGCCGCCCACACGCATCTTTGGTGCTATGCCCCTTTCGGAATCCAAACTGAGAATTCCAGAGCCTGGGTTCAACGCCAGCATCCAGAAAAGAATTGTCACTAAGAAGTGTAGCAACCAACTTGCACGCAATGCTCTATAGAGGCAAATTGGTCTGTGATTGTTCGGGTCAGCATATCTGTCAGCAGGACCACCAGTTTTGAGCAGCATCGCAGCTGAGGCGGTTGACAACTCTTCAGATCGCTGCTTGTCCTTCCCGCCAAGAACAAATTTCATGGGATAACAGCTAACGTTCAGAAATTCCAGGCTCTGTCTACTCGGGCATCATCCTTGAACCACGTGAAGTAACAAACGCATAAAAAGGGATAGCCGGGATAGCCATCCGGTGTAAAAGCAACTGAAATAAAGTCTGAGTACACGTGGGGGAAAGTAACAAGGAGTTCTTCGACACAACTTTTTGGAGCTTTTTGATTTTTGATGTGTTTTCAATGGCTTCCAGGCGCCGCCTGCGCAGGCAAGAACCTCCCCGCTCTGACCCTCCTTCACTCCACCAAGCACCGAAACTTCAGAGCAGTTATGATGGACAGGATGCACCACAAGCAGGGCAAGCTGTGATACGAGTATACAGTCTGTCAGGGAATCACCACTGCCACTTCATTCAAGTGTCTAGCCCAGGAAGTCTTCCGGCAAATCCGGGGCGCACCATCCAGGACAAAGCGCTCGTAGTCAACCTCGTGCCATCCACAAGTGTCTCGCGCGATGTTGGAAATGAGGCCCAGGTTTCTGAGATGTGTGCCTTTGGACCCCGGCTGCTCTGCTCCTCCAGTCTCCTGATGGCAGACATGCAGCACTGTCAAGAAATGCTTGACACGTTCAGGTGTTATCTGTGTCTGCCTCGTCTTGCACGGTAGCTCATTGGTGCTGTACAAGAACTGCAGCCAACCTGCAGGCTATGGGAGCAGGATAGCCTCAATCCGGGCTTCACTTGAAACTTAGGACACGGCCTACCGCATGCCAGAACCTTTCATCTGAACGGATATCCTTGACATCCTGTACCTGGCAGCCACCTAGTACCTGTGAGCATCTCGTGTACGGGAGTCACCCTTGATCAGCACTTGTAGCTACACCGCCAACGTCAGGTGCAATAAGCGGGCCGAGGAGACGTGCACAACTCTTGCATTGACTACATCGACGGCGGCCTCCGCTTGAATCGCCAAAGCCGATGGGCACGACAAGTTTGCTGCATGTGCACACACATTGCCTGCGCCAGCCTTTCGAAGAGGGCGGTAGGCCACGAGAACGCTAGCTCATGGGCAAGCCTGCAGCAACAGTTCGAAGGCTTTGCGGTTTCGACATCAGCCCGTCACAAGCAACCTTCCAACAGAAACTTGCCTGCGCCTGTCTGCCACATTCAGATGTAGCACGTGCCATCCTGCTCCACGCAAAGCAAGCTGACTTCAGGAGCCAAGTGTTGCATGGTATCTCAACCATCCGGCTCTATAAGAGTCCTATTCGCTCAGTAATGTCGATGACCCAGAACAGCCGCCTTGACCTGTCATCAGGGGTGCAGGAAACCGTCAAACCTGAAAGCTCGTACTCTGACGAAATGTCAAGATATCACAGGGCTTCCAGCAAATTCTCATCATTCGCTTCGTCGACTTCGGCCTGGAAACAGCTGGAGGCCAGGCAGCGAAATAAAAAAAGGGATAAAGCAAGGCACAGGCCATGAAAGCATCCAGCAACTCTCTTGATCTGGCATGGCAATCCTGTGGTCACCATCGCTGTGCAAGCGATCATAATGCAGTAATGGATGTGGATAGGTTCACAAATTCAGGAAGCACCTGGCAAAAGTCAATGTCGCAATTCTCCGAACAGTGATAGTAATAGCGGTCGGTGATACCTGCTGTCATACACCACACGCTCAACCTGGCTTGCCATTTTCTGAGGCGCGTCTGAGGTTTGGACGGGTCCCGCAGTTATCACATATCTTCTTCGTGTTGAACACCTGGCAAGGCTTCCATCACATGTCCAAGGAAGTTCAGGCCGAGACTCAGCGTCGCGCGGGGCGCCATCTTGAGGTCCCCAAATGTACATGCATGGTATCTGACAGGAAGGAATCAGCTTTGCAACAGTAGGCGTGGATGCTGTTCACTGCTAGCCTTCTGCAGCCTCTTGTCTCTCCATCTTGTGAGGGTGGGGTATGATGCATACCTTCGACTGACACAAGCATCTTCCGGCTCTTTTTCCCACATTCTACGTGCTGCATTACAGAACACGCGCTGCCTCATTCTGGTCCCTTGGCAATGCATTGGTCAGGAGAGGCAGGATCGCCGACAGGAGAGCCTGGACACTTGTATGTTAGTGTCCAGGGCTTGCCAGCGTTCCCTGCGCACGTCCACACTGAAAAGCCGCAAGTGCACGCTAGTTGCATTTTGAATGACGCAATGCGAGCCTGCCTACAAAAAAAGCTATAAGCGACCGCCCACAGCGTGAATGACTACGTACACAATCAATGCCAAGGAAACTGACAGCCATGTGATGGAGGGCGTTGATGGTTCCTTTGCTGGTGCAGAGGCAAGTGTACCAAAGCAGCTGAAATGCTGCTGGAGCAGCAAGTTAAATCGCAGATCTGATGTGCCAAATGTGGCTCTTCATCGACATCCATATCTTCGACGTCGAGCATTTCTATAGCGTCCTCTTTGGGCTCCTGCAGGTGGTGTGCCAAGAGACTTTTTTACATGCTGCCAAGTTCTCCGTCTGAAAGCATGAAATTTTCTGAGCTGGCACCTCAGTGCTTCCTGTGCCAGACGAGGACTCTTTCTCCGGGTCTGCGCAGCAATGGCTTGTCACAACGTGGCAACTGGCAATACACCTCTTCATCAAATCTTGTGAGCCCTTGTTTCTAGCCAACTGGTGAAAGTCAGACACCTGCAACATCTGGGAGGTCGATGTCAGTCTCCTCAACTATCAGACAAGACGAAAACGCTTCAAGTGAAAATCATCGCTGGCTGCGCGCCTCCGGTCGGATGTTTGTATCCGACTGTTCTGAGAAGTCTGAATGCGCGAATGGCCGCCTTTCAGCATAATTAGTAATAATGAGCAGCCAAAGATGCAGATCCCCTCTGCTTGCACCAAGTTCTGCATCCGAATAAGCAGCCAAAGCATTACCAGAGCCTTGGAAGAATGGGCATCACCTCGGCCTGCCATGCTTGTCAAGAATACAACTTGGTGCAGCGTATGGAACAAACCAGAAAAGCACAAGCACAGATGTTCCTTTACTATGCTCCAGCAGCGCACAGGTCATGATCGAGATCAGGTTCAAACAAGGCGGAAGCACGGCAGCTCCTCTTAGGAGGTCAGCCAGCTGTGCAAACCATGGTGATGACCCCTGGAATGACAGGAGGCACTGCGGCAACAGCTTCTTGCTAAGGCCGAAGAGAAGATGACGCCTGACCACTAGATTCTGCTACGCTATTTCCCGTGAGGCCCAGCACATTTTTCTGCACATACCCCAGACATCATTCAACGAAGACACACCAAGTAGTGGAAGAGACAACCACCAACTTCTTGTTGACGCTTCCGTCATTGAAAAGAATGCCGCCACGAATTTTGTTTGATTTGAGGGCAGTCTTTCCCTGAAGGCATCACCCCGAGCTGGACAAAATGTCACAACAAACGGCAAAGCAACGGCGCTAAGGGCGTTAGAGCCGCTGTTTCATCCTTAGCTCCAACACTTCACGTCCTTTTCTTCGGCCTCAGCATGCCTCAAGCCTTGCAAGATGGAGCCCCCTGTGAAATTCGGGCCCACGACCTGTCGCTTGCCCAGCTGGTGCCCTACCAACTTAGCTAAAGAAGCGCACTCATTTTGAAACCTTTCTCAATGCACAGTCCATGGCTGCCACTTTCTCATTTCTGCCAAGCTATGAGACCAATAGAGTAGATAGTGTGCCTCCCTCTGAAGCAGGAGATTCTCTCAACCGGAGATGACTGAAGACCAGGATTCCATGATTGCACTGTGCGACTGTCGCTTTGAGGAACTGAAGCCCTCTGCGAGCACCTTGGATACAAGGCGCTCGAACGCGAAAGTCACCCGCAGGTAGTCCCTGGAAGGACCTTGTGCCGAATTGGGACAATCATTTCCACAAACGCATGCAGTGGAATCGGATTCAGAACGTGCTTCTGAAAAGCATGGAGGCTTTGCGAGCCGCCGAACCCCAAAGGAACCATTTAAAAAGGAAAAGTTTATGGGTGGCAGTAAGTTGCTGCCTCATGCAGACTGAGCAACTGTTCTGTGCAGACACGCCAGGAAGGAAAGACCTCGCATGCCAACATGCCACCAACGCATTCGTTCACTCGCGTGTCAGGGCACACAAGCAACGAGCGCAGGACCTCGCCAAGCCAGCCTGAGTGCGCAGAGTCTCCACAACCTTGGCAGAGCTGAGTGCAATAAGTCGATCGGAATCAATGCTAAAACTTTGAAAGCCGAGAAGTCTGCAGGAGACAAGCATTGGATGCTTGTCCGGCAGTCCTAAGATACATGCGAATGGGTTCGCTACATCTAAATCTCGTCCATGGCTGCCGATGCCTCGGCAGTCAAAGCTGCATCCACCGCGGCCTCCAATGCCTCCACACCCAAAGGCATTGCTTGCCGCTATGCGGCCGACCTGGACCAAGCTACGTCTACGTACCAGCTCAATGAGCTTCGTCCCTGTTGCGGCCTCTTGAGATGTGGCCGTGGCTCCACCGAGTATGATTTTCTGGTGCTCAGTCTATGCCACTGGCTTCAGAAAAATCCACCCTTTGGCTCTCTGGTGTTAGATGTTTGTTGCTGCATGGTAGTATCAAGGCGCGGGACATTCAATGGCATCCTGCACCAATAGCTATAAGTGTCATGTAAGATGTATACGGCAGTCACTTGGGCCGCGCGAATCCATACAATGCGCAGCATGATGACCAGCATCACCACACATCCTGTGTGGACTTCCTCCGTGCAACTGGAACCCCTCAGGCTTGTAGTGTTCACTGCGTCATGACTATTGCTTTTTGCGCAGTAAAGACGCCTCTAAAGCAACCGAGCAAGCTCGCTTCCCACCTGTCAGCACCATTCTACACCACAGCATTGCATGCCTCACAAGTGAGGCATCTGCTCGGCGAAGCTGGCCCTAAACTGCACCAAGGACATTATCTGCATCCCGCAGCGTCGACAACTCAATTCATTTCATACTCTTGTCACTGCATCAAAAATACGTATCTAGTAACTGCTGCGGAAGCATTGGCTTGGAAAAGCTACACTGCTCTGTCCAACACACCCGAGGCCGAGCCAGTAAGGCCTCCGAAACTTGCATAGTAGATAGAAGTATTGGCGAGCGAGTTCCATGCAAGCAGTGCGCAAATGCTGGTCAGGTCACACCTCTGTGGGGACTTCATTGCATTTATGTTGCATTTCATGGTGTGTGACTTCTACAACTGGCACAAATACCCCTGCTGTTGCCTTCTTGGCAAGTTGCCACCCACGCAGGTGGTGGCGGCTTGGCATGGGCCTTCAGGCCTTTCTATCCTTGGAGCAGGCGCTGCTCCCGGTCAACGATGTCTTGATGCCATTTGCTTTTCGGAAATATTTCATTACGGGCAGCGCATAGACGCAACCTTCATGCAAACGGCTTTCGCAACTCAGGCCAGCAGGAGTTCCTCAGATGGAACTGGAAATCTGCCACACGTCTGTCACCAGGACTGGCACAATCTGAATGTCCAAGATGCTCGTCGCGATGCCGATGTGCTTCCCACACAGCCCGCGCTGGCCAAGCCTCAGCACTTGAAAGCTGGACGATGTAACAGGAAGCCTTTCATACATCTTCTTGAAACATTCAGCCTATGAGCAGGCGCTTTTGGAGCTACGCGTTGTGCGCTTCCGATACTACAATAAGTATAGGACACATGGCCTCCATGGCGCTTGGCACATGGACTGCCAAAGCAAGCAAGGCTTTAGCCTTGCATCATCAACATGCACGTTTGCACATCATGCATTAGCTGGTGAAACATGTGGCCTTCTATTGGGCATTCTGGTGGGGGGGGTGTGCAAGCTAACACTACAGCAAGGGAAGATTTGTTGCCTTCTCAGGATGGATGTGTCCTGAATTTGTTCGGCATGGCGACCTTTGAGGCCGGCGCCAGCCTCCTCAGCTCGGCTCTAAGACGCTGCCTTTCGGAGTGACGAGGGGCTCGATTACTTCCTGCAGCCGCATTGCAGTCCAATGCTTGCATCATTGTGGTGCCAGCTGCGAGGCTAACGTCCTGCATTGCGTCTACCTGCAGATGAAGACCATGAGGTTGCGTCAGGTCCTCAGCTGCTTGAACCAAGCTCAATCATGGACACTATCTGTTTCTGCACCGTCTCCCACCCCCTTCGCGCCAGGTCACCTCCCGGGGATACCACTGCAATCCTGTACCTTCAACTTCCGATTTGTGGACAGTCAAGAAGTTCATCGGTGGAGGTGCTCCAGTTCTGCCTTGATTGACAGGCAGGCAAATGAAACAAGACAGCAGGCCTCTCTCAGAAGGCAGCCAAGAACTCACTCGCTTCAGGCTTTTAGGCCGCAAAACATCGCAAACGCGCAAGCCTTCAAGACAATCGTTGTTTTGACGCACCTGCCACTGCTCTGACCTTCATCTTTGTGAGCCAAACATATGGGACCATCAAAACAATCTAGAGCTGGGGAAGCTCAGCTCTGATTCAAACAATTTCAGTAGCTTGTGTCGTTTCGGCCAGCCTTCCAGACCTGCCCTTGAAGTTTTCCACAGCTGCTTGTGACAGCTGTATACGGTGGCTTTTTGTGCATCATGAGCCTCAGGGCCTCATGTCTAGCATGCAGCATTGATTCCATAACACACTGAGTCTCAACATCATACATGCCTCGGCACAAGAAGGCAGGCACTTCCGCTTTTGCAACTAGAAAGGACATTTGTCCAGAACATGGCACAACTAGCATTCGTGTCTAGAACAGACCGCACTTGGCTCGCAACAACCCCAGGCAAAGAATTCTCTAGACCCTAGGACCGCGTGGACCTGAGAAGCGTTGTGAGAGCTTGGTGTGCAAAGTTTTGTAGTGATCGAGGGCAGCGCAGGCACGACGCAGCTGTACTTAGCTTCCCCCCACTGTGCTAAGCACAGCGCACGGTCCCTTCACTCACCACTAGGCAGCTATAGCATGCCGCCATCATGCCTATTCGCATCAAGGGTGCAAACTCTTCTGGCGTCCGTGATGACTTTGCAGAGCTCCTGAGTTGCACTTCATAGGCTTTGCTGGTGAAGATCTTGTCATAGCAGTCCTTGTTGCTCGGCACATGCGTAGGATAAGGAGGCATTACTGGACAGCTCAAGGCAGAGCGAGCTCTCCGCCATTCCTGCACCTCAACATCTTTACATGCCACGCCTTTGAAGGTTCAATTCCTGCCTCCCAGTGGTAGGTGGCCATGTCCATGCGCCATTCTTGGAGCAGCTGCAGCTGTTCCCGTCTTCGGTGTCGCAAGAGAAAACTCGGTCATGCAGGAGCAATTCTAGGAGCTGCTGTGAGCAACTAGGTTCTTGCAAGAAGCCAAAAATTTCCTCCNNACCCCCCCCCCCCCCCCCCCATGGCAAGAGTCGACTGCTCAGTATGTCTCAGTCTCAGCACCAGACTGTACAGCCTGTGATCTCCAAGTGTCAGGAAGCAAAGACTTGGCCTGCATCATGTTAGAAAACACATGCACTGCACACTCAGCACGGCCAAAAGATTACAACGTGCTACTAGCTCAGCTTGTGAGCCAGCCTGCTCTTGAGATCTGTGATCTTGACCTTTATGACTTGGCGGCATCCGACGGCAGAAATCTGTCTTGGAATCCTGTTTCATCTCCTTTTGCTCGTCCTCGTGCTCCTGACGGGCAATACACATGGCATGAGCTACAGCTACACAGTAAAAGTTGCACTGCTTCGCCTTTTCGACAATCTCCCGCTCAATGTGAATCATCTGTGCCTTGCGATGCGCTGTCCGTCGACAGCTTGGAGCCACGGTTGACAAGTCGCAAGGCGTGCCTTCAGTGCCACCCTGGTCGCCTTCAATCTCACCAAGGCACTTCGAAGAAATCTCTGCAGCCGTTTGATGCGGGCCTCCCAAACACAACTGCCTCCCTCTACAAGCCTCAAGGAACAAAACAACCCCTTGAGCAAAAGCGCGAGCCGAGCTTCCAAGACGTCTCTCATCATTCGCAGAGCACGGAAAGGATGCCAGCAGCGAAGAGCAGCCAGCAGACAGCGTGTATGGCCACGTGCTCGTCGAACACGAAATTTGGTCACAACCCTGCGGCAAGGCATCAAAACAGTCACCACAAGTCGCGCTCTTCTTCTCACCAATGCTGCCTGGAGACCTGTCCTCCATTAGCTGACAGCGCCACATAAAAGGCAGGGCTGTGCTCTTGTCCAAAACAGGAAGCTGCATCTGCATGACTCGAGCATCTGCTGACCTTTGCGTCGCATACCCAGAGTCAGGACTGATTCAAACTTCCAACCCACAAATGCTTGACAGAGTAGTGCAGCTGCTCTTGATATCTCTTGATGCGCATAGGGGCTCCTTCAGCGACTTGCGCGGGCGTGAGGGGCTTGAAGGCGTCGGCGATTCACAAGCGGAGACAGGAGATGCCTGCATGTTCTGCAAAACGGTTCCGCAACCAACTTGGCAGAGCCATGCAGGGACCCTGCAACCAGACCCGACCCTTACAGCGCCACAGAAATTCGAATTCTCCATTCTGCTTCTGCACACTGGCCACCAAACCCCAATAGGCCACATTAAGTGGTGTTGAAGGCAGCCTTCGTGGCAGCTTTTCAAAGTCGGCAGGATTTCCTGCCTCTTGCACGCAACCAGCAAGCTGAGCACGTACTGAAGATGCATAATGTGAACCTTCGGGAGCAATGGGTGAGCTTGCTTAGTGCCATCTGCCGAGTGTCTCGTGCTGTTCATTCTCTCAGCGCCAAACGCCACAAGTTGATGGCTACCGCGCATGCGAAAGGCCTTGCCTTGAACTTGGCGTGTTTGTGCAGAAAACTCTGCAGCAATCACACCATGTGAAGCACCTTTGGCCAAGAAACTGCAGCGCCCTTTTCCTGAAAGCTGATGCGGTGGAAACGCGATAGACATGCCTTCGAGCGTCGACAACTGAGCTGTTGACTACATCTCGCAGACATCTTTAACAGCGAGCCTGGCTGATCGGGCCAAAACCAGCCATTGCCTTGGCAGCTGCAGCGCAGAAGGCTGCAGCGGCCATTATTGTTGCAAACTGCTTTTGGCGCTCCTGGTAAATCTCCACATTCAAAGAGCATGCCACGAGCCCATGGACAGACAACAAACAGCAGGCACAAATAGCAATTCTGACGACCTGCAGCTGCTGTTCCAAAGTGAGTGATGCAAGCGGCCGCCTTCGACCTGAGTCAATGATGGAGGTTTCCCAGAGTTCTACGACAAGAGCTGACGTACCGCCTGCTCCGTTACCTGTTCGCAAAACGTGTTTGTCGTCGTTTGTCCACATATGTTGGTCTTGGCGATTTCCCAATTCAGTCGCAAGGACGATCGATGAACATCAGAAATCGATCGTATATTTGTGTATCTGCTTTGGCATTGCTTTAGCTAATGCTGCTAGGGCGGCCATCGTGTTCCCGGTCAGCCATGAGAGCCACGTGTAGCAGAGTCTCGCTTCACTCCTAAAACGCGCCTTTCAGAAACTCCCAGCTGGTGCAGGAGCTGCGCTGGATTGACCCTGACCTAACGTTGGGTTGAAGACAGGTTTGGAAATCTTTCCCAGATTGCCGGCAGGTGGCAGGCCCCCGACCCCCGAACAAGCGTTCTGGTATTCCAAACACAGTAGCACTGGCTTGTCCTCTAGATTATGAGAGGAATCAAACTACACTAGGCCTACTTGGGATTCCTGCTAGCTCGAAAGCTGATACTGGGAGCACTGGCGCAGTTTGCCTGATCTTGCAGATCTGCAAGGTTTGGCCCATGCTCCCCATGCATTTCGTACTGCTCAGGCGTCAGGGAAAAGCATGTGGCTGCATCAAAATGACGCACATATGACTTTCAGTACACTGTGTGGTTCCAAGCGGCCACCTGCACGGCTGGAATTCTTCTCCATCTCAAACTGCTCCATGCGCTGGAGATACCGGTCCATGTCTGCTAAAGTTTTCTCTTCAAGTTCCTGGCTATCCAAAGCAGGCTGTGGAAGCTGCGTGGCTTGCTGCCCCAACGCCGAACTGAAGACCATGCTAGGTTTTTGGTCAGCTCCTGCTGCGTCAGCTCTCGTCGTGTGCGGGCGGCTTCAAGGCGAAGTCTCCTGCAACAGCTTAAAAATGTGTTTTGTGCAGAGATTCTGATGTGCGCACGCCATGCCCCCTCCGGTGGCTATGGCATGCTATGGCTCAAGGATGTTCAACGCTGATGTCTTGAGTCTTGAGTGACACTTGGTAAAAAGCCATGGTGTCCGGTCCTGTGCTCTGCTTGGACGGCCAACTGGACACGCCGTCTTTGTGGCTGGAAGCTTCGAAGGCTTGTAGATGACATCACTTGCGCTGCTGCAACTTGGATAGGTTTGGGCGGCGCTGGCTCGAACCTGAGACGCATGTGCCTCGCCCATCACGTACAGAGTCTGTCTAAGGGCAAGAAGCGCTGGATCCATGGCCAGTGGAGGCGGCGGCGGCTCGATCCGTCTCGTATATCCTCCAAGAAAACAAGAAAAATGTCAGACAAGTCTTGAGAGAGAAAGCTGGAAAGGAGCAATACATCAGAGAACTCATTGCAGAATCATCCAACCATCATGATCGAAAGCCCTCCCTTTCACAACTTCATCTGGGCTGCTGTAGCGAGCCAGCCGATACCGAAGATCCTCTCTGAGATCGGCAGGTTCGTCGCAAATAGCTTCCTGCAGTCAAGAATGTCGCAAGCACTGTGGAATGGAATTCTGCATTATCCTGCCTTGTCAGTGTTTGTTTTTCCTTGGAAGTGCTCCATTGAGCTCCGGATATCTTCAATTGAGGCAAGGGCTGCGTTCGTCACCTGATTTGATAAGCTCTTGCAATCTGAGAGCAGTGGGCAAGGACCAGGCATGGCCCACCTCTTCCACGCCAGCGAGGATTGCACCGGCAGATTTATATACCTTGCATGCATGTGCCTTCTTGCACTTTCTTAAAAGATCATCAGCTACCCTGTTTTGAGGCCAGCTGCCGTCCCACGCTTGGCAAGACCGCCAGAAACCTGCGGCAGAGAGCCTGACACGCCCCCAAATGGACCACACCGAGTTAAGTTGTTGAAGGGCTTCTTGAAAAGTCCTCCTGTCAGTTTCCAATCTCACAACTGCGGTCCATTCTTTCGCAGTCAGCGGACCTGCGTCTGTATCAAGGGATGCCTTCCTTGCGGAGCTGGATCGGATCGTGCGAGCCTGTCATATGCTTACTAAGGTTACAATTTCACAAGATTTCACAAGGTTGCTCTTCCAGAACACATAGGGCAACAGCTTGGCCAAACGCTTCTGCAATTTTCGGCAAGACTGGATCTGAACGAATCCTTAGCCCACAGTCACATGGCCACGACGAGCTGGCTCCTCACTGCGGCCGCTGGCACTTCCGAAGCCCTTCGGAGGCCGCAGGACGGCCCCAGTTCCGGTCGGACACCTGAGCTCTGTCTTGTATCCTTGGCAAAAACATGCTGAGGGTTGCCTTGACGAAACCGTTTGTGCCGAACATCGCAGCATGTCCAGCGCGGAGGCTTGCCATTGAAGCATTTGAGGCTGACCCGTGAGTTCTGAAACATAGACAGAAATCTTAAGTTGTGCTTGCTTGGGCCGAGAAGGCACTTCTTGCACTGCAATGCTCAAACCATCTCAAATGGCCCATAATGACTGCATCCGCATGTCTGGAGAGTCCGGCTCTCATCAGTCAGGCAAGTGTGAGAAATCCATCCTGTGCAGCATGGTTGTGCTGCAGCAAGAGGCTCCGTCGACACCCCGCAAAAAAAAAAAAAAAAA
>CAJNIZ010020857.1:40325-70971 GCA_905231905.1 Symbiodinium pilosum
ACAGCACAACTCGACCGAGCGAGTCCGCACTTGCCAGCAGCGTGTCCTGAAAAGCAAAGGACCTTCCATCATGCCTGCGGGCGACATCCAGCAAAGGTACCTGGTGGTTCGTTGCCACAGCCACAACTGGTACCTCAGAGACTCATAACAACAGTGGTGCAGCACAACGCGCGTCTTAACTTAAGACATCCCGGTGCGCCTGATGGTGCTTCAAATAACTCATTTTGTAGTTGGCCCCCTTCGCCAGGGAATAAATGTACACCTGGCCAGCCATCAACGGCAGCATGGACTCATGAGGATGTCTGATAGAAGCTGAAGTTCTTGCTGGGCTGCGGCTTGTGCAAAATGCGGAAAGCATGTGGAATTAAATCGCGCATCACAAGACACTTGCTGCAGAACATCAAAGCCTCCTTGTCCTCAGAGGCTGAAATGAGATATCCTTGGCTGGACCTCAGGACTCCACTTTAGGAACGGAATTGCGAGATTTGCTTTCCTGGGACCACACGGGGAGTAGCAACACTTCAATGGAAGCAGCGCGTGGGCCACACGTACACCTGGGAACTGGCAACATTGGTCAATAGACAGTGTGGCCTGCCAGCTACAGCTGCGATCGGCTACGGTGAGGAGAGCACGGTGTCTGACTGCCAAGTTGGTGAGCACCTCAGAAAAGCAAAGTCACGAGATGCGAAGTGGAAGCTTTGTGGGGTTCGTAGTGCAAGAAATCCCTCGGTGTCCCACACCAGATGGAGGCCCGTAAGTGCAGTCAATGATAGATGCCGACGAGTCTGACGTATTGACCTGGGACAGGGATTGGCTGTCATGTGTCTTCTCCTGCAAGTGAAAAGCTAAACGCGAAGCGACAAACTTGTTCAAAGAGCGGGGCCAGCAAGCAAGGAGGCTGGCCATGGGCCGCAGGCACGAAGACTAAGCAGGTCACACCTGAACACCAATTTTGCTCAAGCGCAGGTCAAGGCAGACATCATCATGAACCTGCACAGGCAGCACTTTTACCGGGGATGCCAAGACAGCACCAGGAAGAGGTCAGTCAAACCACCTACGCAAGCCCCTTGCTCCGGTCAACAATGTGCTCTGTGATGGCGCGGATGCTGGGGTAGTCGAACATGAGAGCTGCTGGCAACTGACCAATGCCACTGAAAGTTCTGGAGAGTTCATTTCTGAAGGCCACCGCAGAAAGACTGTCCAAGCCTGACTCCATGAGCGGAGTGTCCAGGTGCACCTCCTCATCTCCACCAGCAACTTGCTCCACGACATGCTGCAACTTGCTCTGGACCATGTCCGGGTCGAGTCCTTGTGCAACTGGTGCTGCTGAAGCGGCGCCTGGCACACCGGCGCCATCTGGACTAGCGTACATCGCGTCTGGAATTTCCTGCTGGACTTGCTTTTGGACTCCCTTGATGAGCTCCATGACGCCCAAGACGCGGGATTCGATCTTGCCATCTTCGGCACGTCGAGCCAAGTCAAGGGCTCTGTTCGCAAGCTCGAGGGCTTTGGATTTGTTCCCCATGGTGTTGGTGACTTCTGCTGAAAGGCAAACAGAACTAGCTTGATCGGCCACAGCACCGCACTCACGGAACAAGTCTTCTGCTTTTCGGCAACAAACCAAGCCTTCCTGGCCACGGTTCAAGATGGCAAGTCCATGTGCGACGTGCGTCAAAGCAGTGGCCTCAGAGTATGGATCATCATTCTTCTTTGCAATGGTCACAGCCGCCCTCGCCCGCTTCACTGCCTCATGAGCCGAATTGCGAAGGTTGCGATTGGCCTGAATCCCCTGCTGGCTTTCGCCTTGCTTCCTGCCCTCAAGTTGCTGCAGCTCCTGGCCGTGCCTGTCCCCTTTGCGCAGGCTCGAAGATGCCAAGAATTGGAGCAAAGCTGTCTCGCCACGAATGTCCTCAATGGCCTTGCAATACTTCTTGGCAACCAAGGCAAGCTTGACAGCTTCCCTTTCATCATCTTTGGCCAGGTGCGCAGCCGCTAGCTTTCGCAAAGCATCAGCATAACCCTTCTTGTAGTCCAGGTCCTTGCAGATGGCTTTCGCTTCATCGGCACACTCTATGGAGGAGTCTGGCGACTGGTTTGACAAGTGCGTGTCTGCGAGGCTGAGCAAGGCTGCTGCTGCCCCTCTTCTGTCACCAGATTCGAGCAGAAGTGACTTTGCCTCGGAGAGCTTCCCCACTGCCGATGCAAACTCACCCTTTGCGGAGAACACGTTGCCAATTGCAGTGAGGGCAGCTGCTTCCAGGCGTCTGTCCTCTGTCTCTTGTGCAGCTCGCAGGGCTTCTTGAGCAGTTGTTGCGGCATCATCGTTCTTCTGATCCGCAAGTTGCGCGTTGACCAAAGCCACTGTGGCCATCACTTCGCCCTTCTTGTCCTGGATGTCATCTGCTAGCTGTTTGGCCTCTTCTGCAGCCTCCTTAGCAGGCGACGCCTTCTTCTGAGCTGCATGCGTAGCTGATAGCGTCAGCAAGGCATTCAGCTGGGCGTGCTTGTCACCCAGCTCCTTAAGGATCTCCAGCTCCTGGTTCTGCTCGGATGCGGCTAAGTCTAGCTCATGTCTTTCCTTGCGAACCAGAGCAAGTGCACCATGTGCCGATGCCTCTGCACGCTTGTCACCCTTGGCTTCATATTCCTCCAAGGCCCCTTCGGCCTCCTTCAAGGCACGTTTGAGATCGCCGCGCTGGACGAGCGAGCTTACCAGGAGGTGCAAGGCGCTGCCTTCACCTTTCGACTGCTGCATCTTGCGGCAGACGGCTAGGGAGCGTTCGGCAAACTGAACTGCCGGGCGACTCTTCTCCTTGAATACATGCACCTTGGCCAGCAGCTGCAGGGAATTCACTTCGAGCTTTGGACTGCTCACCTCCTGCGCTATTTCGAGCGCAGTATGGGCTGTGCTCAAGGCCTCAGCTGGACGCCCCGCGTCCATCTGTGCCAAAGCTAGCCAGTTATGACACCTTCCCTCCCCCATTCGGTCCCCAGCTTCCTTTGAGAGGGCAACGGCTGACTGAGCAGAAAGAACGGCATCCTTTGACTGGCATCGTCGAAGCTGAGCTCTTGCTGCCAATACATTGGCAAAGGCTTCCAGCCTCTTGTCGCCAGCTGCACGCAGCAATGGCAATGCTTCCTCAATGTTGCTCAATGCTTCGCCGGCCAAAGCCTTTGCCAGCTGGCCCTCTGCAACGGCCAGCAGCATGCAGCCCTGGCCGCGCTTGTCGTCTGATTCCCGGAAACTCTTCAGCTCAGCCTGGGCCTTGTCAATGGCAAAATCTGGAGATTGCTTCAAGCGCTCGCCAGCGCAAAGCAGGCGCACGGTATCTTGTTGACCAGCCTTGCAACCTGCTTCCCGAAACATCTCCAGGGCTTGGGAACCTTTCTGGAGCGCCTCTTCTACTTCCTCATCCTGCAAGTGTTCCTCTGCCACAGAGTACAGCAGAGCTGCTTCTCTGACTTTGGGGTTCTGTTTCTTGTCCTCCGCAAGCTGGCTGTAGTATGAGGCGAGGCTATCAGCTTCAGCCTCGAGGAGTTTTTTGGAGTCCTCGTCCAGTCGGCGACGCTGCACCTGTTCTTCGTTCTCTGCCATGGCCCCTAAAATCAGGGGCTATCTATGGCACCTGAGGTACCTTGATCACAAGCTGCAGCATTCTTCAGACTGCAGAGCATTGACCAAGGAAGGCATGTTCAACACTTAAATGCTGGATGGTGTGCAAGAGCAACTACTGCCACATCTGCATACATGCGTGTGTCAATCCGCAAGAGCCTCCCCGTGCGAGCTGCACCTTGAATTTGAACTTTAGCGTGCTGGAATCTGTGGCCTCGAGCTGACTTAGGTGCGCAGTTCAGACAACTTACCTCATGTCACTAGTCTGGGTATGAGGTCTGGATAAATGCGGGAACATCAAACATCGAAAGCAATGTCAAGACGCGTTGTCATTTGCTGGTACCTGTCTAGGCGTGGATTCGTCCTCAAACTTTTCAGATTGGTAATAGCAAGTTCCAATGGTTTGAGAAATCATAATCATAAATAAGTGGATGGGCTGCGAAGGGGGGTGCGGAATGTGCCCCAGGAGGGGGCCGTCAGGGGCTTTCAACTGATCTGTGCTATGCATGTGCTTGCTACACCTTGCAGCCCCGCACTACCCCCGCACTGAGGTCGTACATAGTTTTCTTGTTGTGTCCTTCTTACGTTGACTTCTTTTGTCCATTGTTTCTCAGTGTTTCCCATTCTTGCTTGTCGTTCCTAATCCGCCGAGCCCTCAGACTGTAGGAGTCCAGGGGAAACATCTACCCATTTCCTCTCCCCCCTCACTTCTTGCCGGGCCAGGCCTTATGGACTTTCATGCCTGTGGACTGCCGTCTTCAAGGCCAAGCCACCCTTGTCTGCATGCACGTAGTTCAGCGGTCCAGCCTTCCTTCTTTTACACGCGGACTTTTGTTCGTGCTGGCAGATGCTGGCTTTCGTTCAGAGCCATGGAATTTCAGCTGTCCCGCCCTCCCCTCCTCCTCCCTTGCTGCCCCTCATCTCTGCTAAAGAGAAGAGTCCCTCTCTCTTGTCCTCGGCAGTGCAACTTCAACTACCATTCCATTTCGTCTTCTCTCTACTGTCTAATTTTGTCCTATTCGCTGTCACAGCTAAATAAGGGCTTAGAGCACGGTTTGAGGTTAAGGAACTTGGCACCTGTCACACAATCTCTCCCTACCTCTCCCCCTCCCTCCCTCCCTCCCTCCCTCCCTCCCTCCCTCCTCCTACCTGCAGGCTCAGTCTCCCGTCGGTCGCCATACAAGCCATTTTAGGCAATCCCGTTGTTTTTTATCGGCTTTCTTTGACTCCATGTGTCTGCATCTGTCTTTTGCTGTCATCGTTTGTCTTCCCTCTAGATTGTGTCTGCCTCTGTCTTGATGTCGTTTTAAACACCCTGTGGGTCCAGAGTCTGGGGATCTTGACCGCATCCGAACCAATGGCAAATAATACTTGCCGCACACTTGCAACTTGTCGTCGCATGCGCCCTCTGTAAAGCATGTTCAGCCCCCCTCCTGCCTCCAAGACATGTATGCTACCACTCTTCGTGCCAGCCTGGGACGCCGAGTACACGCAGCACATCGCAGACACAGACAGGTCTACGGCAAGCATCAAAGCGTTGGAGCCATGAATTTGGATGAAACATTCAAGACAAGGCTAAGTCGTCAGCCAAAAGGAACAGACCTGTATCATCGAACTTCAAGGTCCGCACTTCCGTCTCAACCTGAGCATCAAGGCTCCACCATCTGCCGCAACGCAATCAAACTCCTGTGAGAGCCTTCAGCTTTTGAAGAACCATGCCATTCTGCACGTTGACCAGTCGCAGGACAGCATTCGAGTTCGCTGCAACAAAAACCTGCAAAACGCAGGGCGTATATTGAGACAAGGTCTTCGACCAAATGACGTGTGTGGTACGGGTGTCATGTACGAAGCCTGTGGGTTGAAGGGCAGGAAAGCTGCCACGGGAACCGGGGAGGAGTCAGTGAAAACCTGCAACAAGCGTAGTGCGTGTGAAGGGGTTTAATCATGTCACATGGCTGACCTTCAGCATCTCCCCAGTATCCACATTCCAGAATCGTACGGACTTGTCGATGGAAGTTGTGACCTTGTCGTTGTCAGCTGAGCTCCCACAGTTGGACCCATGCCCAGCAACTTCCCATCAAATTGCGAAGTGCGGGAAAAGTAGCTCAGCAGTTTTTCCAAACTAAACCGCGCAAAGCTTCATTCGTTAACTGGCGGTGGCTGCTGGTTGAGGGCAGCACCAACTGATCCTCCAGCAGGTTGAAGAAGACTGACGTGATTGCCCGAGAATGTCCGACCAGTCGGGAATGTACCTTAGTTAAAGGCATTCCCATTGGATGCACGTGCGTTAATGGTCCCTGGCATAGCAACATTGACATTGACGAGGGCTTTCATGAAACATGACAAACCGTCGGATGGGCCCACTGTGCAGGAGTTCTGGGTCATCGGCAGCGATGTTGGAGTGGTCTGGTGGTGGCGCAGCCTGGCATGGGATTACGATCCTGTACTGAAAGGCGCTGCAGATCGCTGCAGGGCTGTAGCTTTCCTGTGCATCTGCACAAGCGACAGTACTCCAGGTCCCGAACATTGTCACCGCGGAAATCTTCAGCAGCCAACATTGCTATCTCCATCTCAGTCCTTCGCCCCCCACCCCAGACATGCCGTTTTTGTTGGCTTTGCCCGGAAACTTGCATTTGCTCTGTCCTGTAGCAGCGGTAAACCACAACTGTGCCATCCTTGGACGCGGTGACGAAGAGGATGTACCTGCTCATTGACGGTGGCCCTGAATGCATCTCATCCCAACGTCCTCACTGCTTTACTCCTCGAACGGGGAAATCCTCCAGTTCATGCAAACGGGTGTCGAGATATCCCGACCGTCACAATGTACACTGCCAGGCCAACCTGAACCTGAGCAATGTGCTTGGGGTCAAGGAAGCTCAGCATTGACCACGTAAGCTCCTAGGGATCTGTACAACAAGAAACCGCAGATTGAAACTGCTAACTGGCACAATGGCCAGACACCTGAGGAGTCTATCTTGAAGTTTAGAGAGAAGCCCTTCACAGCAACATGGCTGCCACTCTTACCTGGGTCCCTCCAGATTCAGAGTCATCCCAGTTTGGCATGCCAAATTCAGGGAACCGCATTTCAAATGGGTCGGAAATACTTGTCCTGTAGCCTCGCGTTCAAAACGTCAAGGCAGCACAGGCTGCGCAACAGCCATTCACATGCCTCTTTCAGGCGTCAGTGACTCAGTCATCATCCTCCAGCTTCAAACAATTCCACCACTGCGTCAAATTCCGCCTGCCCTCCTGGCCAGCGGGTTAAACTTCTGTGGTCAAGCACAACCAGCCGGCTGCATTGTTTACTTCTAGAACGGAAGGATTTGGTAATATCTTAGAAGTCTCAGCAGCGCGTGAAGAACCACACACTAGTCGCTCAAATGAGTAATCAACAAATTACGTTCGCAAGAAGGGCTTAGCTCAGCTTAATGGCCTCCTGGTCTTCTGACAGCCCATGCACTCTGATTAACGCCACATGGAAGCTCCCGAGGGTTGAGATGGCAGCATCTTCTCTACATCCTGGGCTCCACTTTTTGGGAAGATTGGGAGTGCCGCAGAGTTCCCGCTCGCCTTGGAGCTAGCCCTGGGGAAAACCACTCTCTCAGAAAGAACTACAGGCGGTCAAAAGGCCTCGGGCCTGAAAGGAAAGCCCCGGCCTGAAAGAATGACCCCAGAATGGGGAGGAGAGGAAGGAAGAGCCGCAGCTCAAAAGGGCCTGAAACCTGAAAGGAACGCCCCGGCCTGAAAGAATGACCCCAGAAGGGGAAGAAGAGGGAAGACTGCCTTTATCTCTGTAACAGGCCATTCCGGCGCCGGGTCACGGCTGGTCCAGGCCGGCTGCAGATGCTGCATCCCAGCCCGCCCTGCGCACAACTGCACGCGCGTTCTCGCGTTGCAGCGTGATGCTCAAGGCTTGCAGCAGCTTGACCTTCTCCGTCACCGCTGTATCGCCACTGCGAGTGGCCAGGGCTTCTGCCAATGTCTGCCAGGTCTGCATAGCTGTGAGCCACCGCCGCAGGCTTCAGCGACCAGTGGCACAAACTGGGGGCCTGCTGTCGCACATGCCTCCTGCGTTCCCTGGTGCACCCTTTTCCGGGCCTCAAATTCCTCAGCGGCCCGCGACCCCGATGTCGCGGAAATCAAATGCCGCTGGGCCGTGCACGCCCCAGCATGGCACCCACACATCAGCTGGCCTGCGTCCTGCACCGGCAGCAGGGCCGGGAGGAGTCACTCCATCATCATCGGGCCACTGGGGGAGCAGGCCAGGCAGCACAGACCTCAAACGGCTGTGCCGCTTGACACGGTCCCCTCCACAGCACACACCCTGGCGTGGTCGCCGAGGCTGTCCGCCACACCATCTCGGAGCGGGCAGGCTGCAACGGGCAAGCGCAGACGGAGCTGCACCATGACCCTGGCCGCCACGTGAAGGCCAAGCGCCTCACAAGGAGGGGCGTGGAGCCAAGCTCCAACACCTGGTTGTTGCAGCGACACCCGGCCGGCTCAGCTGAGTCAAGTGCCTTGGACAGCTGCTGCTGTCGGAGTTGAGGCGGCGCTGGAGAAGGCACACGGTCGGCAGCTGGGACTTCCCGGTTGAAGGTAGCGAGCGTGTCAGTCAGTTCAAGGGCGTAGTTGGCGTCGATGGCAGTGCACAGGATGGCCGTGGCAATGATGGAAGCGATGTAGGCCGCAGGGCCATGGCGTCTGGCGTGGCGGAGCCCCAGTCCGCCAGCGCTCGCGGAGAGCGAGGATTGCTCCCAAAGGCCCGGTGCACAGCTTCTCCAAGCAGGCCCGAACCTGTCCATCAAAGGCATCCATGGCCTGATGGTGCAGCAGAGGGGGGGTGACCCGAGTCGCGTATGCGACTTTTGCAGAGAGAAGCGCGCTGCCGCAGCAGCAGCAGCAGCAGCAGCAGCAGCAGCAGCAGCAGCAGCAGGAGGAGCAGCAGCAGCAGCAGCAGCAGCAGCAGCAGCAAGCCGGTCTGAGGGTCCCCGAGTTCACCAATGGCCCGGAAGATGTTTGCGCTGGCTGCCACCCGTTTCGCCTGAGCGTGGGCCTATCCTGGGCATCCGCGGCGGGTCAGTCCCTTCCCTGGTTTGGCTGACAAATAATGGCAGCGCTCTCCGGTTCAAACACATCCGCCCCCAAAAAGGCAGAGCCCACCCTGCCCTCTCAGGTTGCCAGCGCACCAATCCTCCCGGAAAATAAAAGTGGCAGGGAGACTTGAACCCAATTTGCTAGGGACTCTCCTTTTCGTCTTCTGCAACCCCTTGCAGGGCGCGTGGGGATGCGCAAGAGTACCGACCATTCTGGTTCTTGATAACCTCATCCCCCTCCAGGGTATATTCCCCCCGAGCGGAGACATAGGCGCACTGCGCGTCGAGGACCCATGTAGCGAGATGCACTAGGTCACGAGGTCAATGAGATAGCAGGCTTCCCAAGACTTTACGTAAGTCGCAGCGACCCAGCGCATCCACTTCCCTGCTACTCCAGCCTGCAGTGCGGACTCTCCCTCTCCCCCTCTTCTTCTGTTACGGGTTGCAAGCTGCCCTCAAACCGCACTCCAAATCCATAAATCTGAGTCCATGTTCGGGTACCGGCAAAGACCGGGAGGCCATAGATTCTCACACTAACTTTCTGCGCTTGCCCACTGTGATCCTCATTGCAACTCCTCAGGGTCCGTTTGTGTGTGCCTTCATTGTGCATCCTGTCTCAGAAGATCCTCCCCAACCAGTGACTACTCTTCCTCTTCTAAGCGCTCCTAATTGTGCCAGGGCTGTGCCCGAAGCACAACTGCTCGCAAGTGTCCGAAACAATGACACATCACAGGTGAGGATCACCATCTTGTTGTTCGTTGCACCCTTGCTCGCATAAGTCATCACTTTCACGCTTGTCCTGCTGTGAGACGTAGTTAGGACTCTCCCCGATCGCCTGTCTTCCCGGATCCAGGACAACCCTGCTGAACAAAAGCTGGCAAGGCATTCTTGTGCTAAAAATTGTACAGCTCCCTTTTCATTCGGCAAGCTGCCTTTGGCAAGGCGACGCTTCTCGCCAAAATTAATCTTAGGGTGACACGCCTTTTTCTTGCTCCTCGTTTCTTCCTGATTTTATATGCTGCGCATATCCATTGCGGAGCAGGCCAGGACTGCGCCCCTAGCCCACGAGTTCAATCCGTCGCAGGTCTCCAAGCAGCAGTGTGCCAAGACATGACGACAGGCAGTGATCTCTTAGCAGGCATTTTACCGTGTCCCCTCGGACGGCCTTCCGTTAATTCTTCTTGGTTTGGAAACTTCCTTCTGTTGCTCTCTTCTGCTGACCACAACGATAGTGACAGACCTTCCTGGCAAATGCATGTGCAAATGCTCACCGAATGGAAGCATGCACACCTTGGTGACCTAGAGGAATGGGGCACCTGCATGTCTGATGGACACCCCCAGGCCCGAGATCTCAAGCTGAGATCTGTCACTTACTCTACTACAGTAGGCGTTTCCACCCACTTAACAGACTGCGCGGCCCTTCTGATGCGGCTTGCGTATTGTCGATGACGGCATCAGCTTGGAATAAGATCAACTGTGACATCTTCAAGTCTCTCTTGCTAATGGCTCATGCACTTGTCGGGACAGCTTCGTTTTATTTGCTGCACAGGGTCTCATCTCTCACAGGGAAAACAGCCTCGCTCCTTGCCTGGCAATTCACCATGCTTCTCACGACCGCCATTCCTGACTCGCTCGGCTCACTGACTGGCCTATCACGTGGAGATTCTGCTCTTTGAAAGTCCGGCTGACTGTCGAGTTTTTGTAGCGCACCAGGCAGTCAAATGGTACACAGCATGACGGCTCTAAATAACGAAACACACAAAAGCAATAAGCCATGCGGTAGCAACACAGAAACTGAGGCCCAAAGCCAAATGGCGGAAAGCACGCACAAGCGGAGCAAGCGAAAGCTGCAAGCAGGAAACCTGCAAGGACCCACCAGAAAGCCAGACCCCTTCGAGCAAAACAGCCCTTTCGCTCAACTTCTACAAGTATGACTACAAAACCCAGGATAATTGCACAGCATGGCAGTCTCTTGCAGAAGTCTTGCAGTCCTTGAAGTCAAGCATGAGAGCATAGAAACGCCGATAATCAACAGCTGCAGCCAAGTACTCCTCAGTGAGCTAATGCGTTAGCTGGGAAGTTTCCAAACTCTGCTAAGGCCTTACAGCGATATTGTCTGGAGACGGGGAGCAAAGTACTGGAACTTGGAATTGCCTTCGTTTCGCTTCCGGAAACCTTGTTGTCTGGCGTCTGCTGATTTTTCCAAAAATGCATCTCATGACCGTTGTCACAAAAATTTCTAGCTCAGCAGCACTCTTCAACAGCCTGCTCTGCAGTCACTCCTTCGATAGCCAGAAATTGATCGGTCCTCACTCTCATCATCGCCTCGTACTCCTCGATCAGCGATCAGCATGAGAGCTGCTTGTGCTGAGAGACCTGATTCGAAAAGCGGAATCCCGCTCCTGAAAGATCTCATACCAGTCGTGGGGATGATCCTCAGGGATGCCAGTAAGCTTGCGAAGGAGCTCTCTTGCTTTGGGCCTGTTCCCTCACCACACGTTTTCAAGACTGAGCCAGGCCACATGTCGAGGTGAGCCTGGACCAACGTCTTCAAACTTCCCTGAGTGTCGCTGAGCAAAGGCGTTGATCTCCATCAGGCAGGAAGCTGACAGCAGATAGTCCTCAAGTCCTTAATTGCATCCAGCACTTGAGCACATGTGCAAAAAATCTGCCTTGTCAGGATTCATGATTGCCAAGCTGTATTGTTCTCCAGGATCGGTATGCGAGAGATCCATCATTGCCCGGTCCGGGTGGGTGGGCATGTGAGTGGAACTCCAGATGGCCGACCTCAACCATTGACACGGCTGCCTTCTCTTAGTGCTCCAAAGATGTTGAGACAGCTCTCCTAACCTGAGCCAAACATGCAGCAAACCATGTCTTGCAGCCAATCATTGGGTAGTCGAGTTCGGCAAAGTTCAAAGCCATGAGGCAATCAAAGAGCCAGATCGTGTCCTAGCTAATTCACCCTCTCCGGGCAGGTGAGGTTGCATAGGCAAACGGTGGGAGCACGCCCTGTGAAGCCTTTCTTGGCCAAAACCTCGGCCACAATCAAGGCAACATGCGTTGCTTGTTGCTTGTGCGGATATTAGGCAAAGATCTTGTAAACTCACAACGGTAGTAACGCTCAAGAAATCATGTGGACTGGAACTGACAAAAAATGCATCGCATTGGAAATGAGGCTTCTGCAAACACAGGTGACAGCGGATTCAGAGTCCTGGCGCATGCGACTGACAATCGAGCTGCTGCATGGGAGGGGCTTCACATGTTGCCAGCTTATCACAGCCCACTCCGGGTCTATCTATGTCGTGCAAGATGCCAAACTGGCTATGTGTCAATGTCCTGCAACTCCTGTACGGGTCGAAGGTCTGCGTTGGGATCCGCATCTCGCTTTGCCTCCGTCACACTGCTTCCGAAAGCATACATTGATATTTTCATGCATTTTCACTTCTTGCTTCGCTGCCTGCTTCATCGCCTTGGTGCCTTTGAGTGATGCCCGCAGAACGCCTGTAGCCTCCAAAAGTCTCCGAATAAATCATCAGTCTTTTGCATCTTGATCTCCACATGCGCAGCAAGTCATGGGCCTTGCCCCCCTTCTCCGGCGTAGTGCCAAACCAGGACCTGAGCTGCAGTAAGCATCCCAAAACTGTTCCTGGATTTGGCCGGCATGCCCCTGCCAGGATCTTGCTTACGGCCAACTGGGGGTTGGGGGGATGGGGAAGCTTCAACCAGAAAACAGGCCTTTGGACACTTCCAGTGGTCAGGACAAACAAGTCAAACACCTCACGTCCACTCTGGCAATAGCAGCAGTGAGATCATCACGCAGGCAAGAGCATTCTCTGCGGAGGCAAGCTTCTCCAGAAGACGCGTGGCATTTGGGATACACACTTCATTCCATTGCATGCAAGGACCCTTCATCGCATTTTCTGTCCGCCCTGACTCATTGCTTCCCGCTAAGCGGCTGTTGAGACTCGACCTCACCTATTCAGAGTAAGAAGTTCAAGAGAAAGGGACAGAAAGTTCGCAGAAAGGCGAGCCTGCCATGAGCTCTGTGAGGCTCAGCGACGATGCATAAGGTTTCACGCATTGGTACACACACATCTTTTAAGCACTGCACCCCCAAGACATCTATCAAGACACTTTGCAAATTACAGCTTTGAATTTCATTCCCGCATGCTGAGGTCGAAGGCTTGACAGAGTCAATGGCTGCAGAGATTGAGCTTCGTCGCTGCCTCAGGCCAGTGCTCCGGTCATTCAAAGGCAGGCACAGATTCTGCAAAGATCCGTGCGCATCGTCAGCGGCAGCAGCATCTGGAGCTGCATCTGCAGGACAAAGCCAACTGCAACATTGAGTTAGCGAGCCTGTTTTGTGTCACCTTCTGCAGGTGCTTGCGTCTCATCTTGGCTGGCCGCAAACCTCGACAGGGCTGCTTACCTATTCAAGCGCACAAATTTTCCTGCCTTGCCTTGCCCATTCCGATAATGTGACACCTTCTCCGACATAGGCCTCAACACCATGGCGTAGCACATCAACCCCCACACTGCTTCTGCAGCCAGCTTTGGTGTGAGCTACGGACGCCGAGTTGAGTGCCTTTGTCATGCGCTTCTTGCAAGTTTACCTGCGCCA
Source organism: Symbiodinium pilosum (assembly GCA_905231905.1). Taxonomy (NCBI): domain Eukaryota; class Dinophyceae; order Suessiales; family Symbiodiniaceae; genus Symbiodinium; species Symbiodinium pilosum. Next base: position 53,656 of record CAJNIZ010020857.1, read on the forward strand.
GGCGTCAGCAGCTCACATCCTTTACAATTCCGAAATCCAGTTGTGTCTAGGTGAAAGTGCCTGTGAGGATAAGTCAGGTTCGTTCACTGCTGCGGAAACTCTGGACAAGGATGATCACACAATGGCGCTCAATGCCCCCCTTTGTTAAGCGACTGCTCAGAGCTCGTGGTGTGCAAGCACCTGTTCTGCTGTCACTGTCAAGTCTAGCGTTGAACCAAGGTGTGGAGTAGCTCTAGGATGCGCAGAGGGATCTGACTGCCTTCCTAGGCTCTTCCTGCAAGGCCTGTGAGTTTCGTTCGGGAGCTCGAATTGATGGTTGTATTCGAGGTTTGGGATTCGAACGCAAACAGTGCAAGGCTTCTGCGGTACCTGTGAACATTTTAGCCATGAATACGAGCATGCGAGATATGAGCACATGTGCGCCTCGACTGGCTTGCCCTGATTCAGATCCTGAGATCCACAGACCCATGTGTAGTTCACAGTTTGCTCCTGTAGACTGAGGTGCATGCGAACTTGTTGGCAAAAAGCACCACGCTGGCCCCTGCCTGGGGGAAATGTGGCTTTGAGCACGGCATGACTCGCAAGTCAAGGTATTGATGCAGGCCATCGCCGGATATCGCCAGAGGGCGAGCTAAGATCCAAACTTGTCGTGCTTCAGTTGCTAGCCCCAAGGCTTTTTCATATGACCTGCACAGCTGTTGATTACAGTTTCGAAGTACGGAACTGCGGCGTGCCCATGCACAGGCCTCGTGTCTGTCAAGCTGTACACGACGAACACCCACTGCGTTCGAGCAAACCACTCCTTCAAGGTTTGGCTTCATCCTTCCTTGTTTTCGGATTGCTTACAGCCATGCCTTCACCAGGTGCGCAGCACGATCGTTGCCGGAGCAGTCCAGGAATTTCAGCGTACGTCCACCAATCTTTCGGGACAACTCTTTCATGTGCAGAGGATACCAGTTCTGGTTGCATTAGCTGGCCTGGAACTGGTGGTGCACCATGAGATTGTTCCTCCAATGTGTGGCGCCATGCTGAATGAATCGGCATGTATTGAAGAACGATCCAGCCTCTGCTCCTCAAAATTCGACATTTGACCAGGGTCATTCTCCTTTTATTTGTTTCAGTATGAGGCAGCGCCTCTGACCACGATGCAAACAGTGATCTAGCCAAGCCTGTATGAGTGCCCCCAGCATAGTGGTTTTGCCCGTGCCTGATGCGCCAACCTTGGCAGCTTCTGGCAGCTAATCAGCTATTCTCTCTCGCACTCTCTCTCTCTCTCTCTCTCGTCGGGCAATCAGCTCTGCAGCCCGGCCCCACCGAACCTTTTCTCCACGCACGAGCGAGCTGCACCCTTACACCCAGATCAGCAGACATGGCACTGCTTCGCGTCCGCTCGCGGGCAGCCCTCTTGAAGTCCTGTGGCCAAGATGATCCTTGTTGAGCTACGTTGGCGTGTGGGCTCAGGCCGGACTGGACTGACGGCAAGGCCTCCCATGTCGCATCCAACGTGAGAGTCGCAGTTTGCGTTGAAGAGGGCTCCATGCCTTGTGGAGGGTCAGGACCAATCTTGCCGCTTCACCACCATCGCACCATTGACGGATCTTAAGCTGTGTAGAACCTGGAAGGCACAGCCACTCTTCAGAGCAGGAGCCGCTGCATTCCCAAACACATCTTGATAGTGCAGCTAGGGCACATGAGAGTCCAGCCTACTGTCAGTCCCATGACTAGACCCGCAGTCGGCAGCAGCCAGAATATCACATGGCGCACGCCTGAAGCCAAAATCTCACGAGGGCATTCTGGCAAGACATCTCCATCACCAATGATTGGTTGAGCCAGCCACTGAAATTTCGCTTCCTTCCACGCATCAGCTCATCGGGCATCTGGACATTTAGTACCATATTGCACGAGATCATCACCTTTTCGAGGGCAAACAACTGACTGCGGCACATGCTCCATTCATGCGCATGAGCTGAATTCAAACTGAGCGACGAGAATGATGGTCTGCCTCATGGGCGACAAAAGACGCAAGGGTGTGACGCTCTGTGAACAAGTCATCACAGCAGCAAGTGTAAAAGGGTCCGGAATACTCCTGGAACCCCAAGAACCCGAAAATTTGGCTTGCCGGGTTTGAGCTTAGCATGGAAGGACCAAGTGCCACTTTACGGCGCCAAACCTGGTGATGGATTGGGGGGATCCGGCACTAAACAAGACAATAATTTCATTGTTGGTGAGAGCCTTACACTGCGCAGCCTCCAACATGGTCTACTTACCTCTACAGCCCCCGCTGGGGCCATGATGGAGGTCACGAGAAACAGGCGTACTTCCGTTTGTATCAATGAATGAAACCGTCATCTGCCTAGCAACTGTGAATCCAGTTGGTTGTATTTCTCGTCCAACGCAGTTGCAGCATTTGCAATGAGAAGTCCTGCACAGCATTGCAAAACGTGTTTTTTGCAGCGCCGTGTGAGCAAGACTGCCTGCGGGCGTTGGAGAGAGGCAGGCAGTAGCCAGTTGGGCTGCCAGTGACAGCGAGCACAGCTGCAATGGGTTGCCTTCCATAGGCGTAATCTGCTGGACGTGCACTGCTCGATTGGACAGTGCCTCCGATCGCCCCAATCTGAGCAATGAGTTCGGCCATAGCAGTGAGCAAGCCTTGCTTGCAGTCTGATAGATGGCTTCAGAGGCTTGAGATCAATAATCTTCTTCTCTTGTGCCATTTGAGAACTCTCCACCCTCCCTGTCTGTAATCTGAATCATTTGCCAAGCAACCACTCCGGCGAATGGCTATGAAAATTGCTTCCCCACAACCAATTGTCAGACAAGAATTCCAATCAAGAATCTCCTTGGCTGGTCTGCGAGTGTCACGAGATTGTTGAAGCCACGCGTTTCACGCCCAAGCTTCCGGTATAGCATCTGCCTTTACCGCAGAGGTAAGCAGGAGCATTCCCACAATAAACAGGCAGCCAACCAAAATGTTGGTCCTTCGGGTGCAACAAGTACACTTGGAAGTGCAAAATTGCATGCTTGACGGCCCCGCACGCCAGTCCTTTGCCAATTGTCCTCACGTCACTACGCATATCTGACAAGATAAGGCAACGAAGACGCAGCAACTTTTGGCACACAGCGCAGCCAAGGATCCAAAAGCAAAGCAATGATGAACGCGATGATTGCAAACACGCCTCGCCTTGGTGCTGCACGTTTGCCATCCACTAAGATGATTTCACTATTATCGTCAGCCCACGAGTAAAGTTTCTCTGCAGCTAGTTGGTTTTGATCTATGGTAGCCCTCGAACATTTTCCCTCGCCTTTTCCGCGTCGTGTGCATTTTGAGGGGAAGACCAACAAACTGAACCCTGTGGCCCAGCAGTCCCGCCTCGACAGGGTAGCTGAAGGACAGGCAGCTGCGGCATGTAGGGCGACACTGTGCAAGCCAAGCCCCCCAATGTTCATGCTTAGCGCCAAGGTTGGCAAGCAGAAGCGCACGCAGTCATCCAACACGTGCAGTGCGAAGCACTGCAGGGCCGGCAGGGCGACGCGCACGGCAAAGCTGCGCAGGCGAAGCCGTGAATCAGGAGTGCAGTTCCAGCTTGGGAGCCAGAACAATCTTGAGCGTCCTTATATCCCGAACAGCTTTTGAGCTGGAAGGGTGTGTGCTAGGCCAGCTCACAGCTTGAAGGGCGCTTTTGTTTTACAGCATTCCTGTTAGGAGACCAGGTAGGAGCCAGGTCATTCATGGCAGACCTTTGCTTCAAGAAACACTGGAAACTCAAAGGTTTCCGGATATCGGTGGTACGGACGCAGTTGATGCCACAAGACTGTATCCTTCTGATGTGGAGAGGGCCTGAGCTTTTTGGACGGCTTTCTGGCGTAGGCCAGTTGAGAGCGAGCAAAACGATGATGTGGCGTTGCAGGAGTTGCTCCCGACGTGCCAGGACAAAGGCTCACCGTCCAATTGGTTGGCACAGGTTCGAGTGCAAAGGTAAGTCAAGACGCGAAATCCGGGAAAGCACTTAATTTACGATGTGGACAACTTGTTAGCACTTAGATCCTAGGTCTGAAGTTTCAATCTGCGCAGAAGGCTTTTTTGGGGAAGGTGTTCTTTCATCTTTAACTCAAGCTGAGCATGCTGGAATTCAAGAGCACACCTGCCAAGAACAGAACGAAGGATCTGGGAGCCAGTAGAACTATCCTTCGGCAGATGTTTTGCCAACTTTTTGCTGCTGTAGCTCATGTACGTGGCTAGGCCATACGAGGCCGGTGCCACATGTCCCGAGAGCGACCATGACGCGGTGCCTGCAGCAATCGTTTATTTTTTCAAAACGGCAAGAGCTCTGTATTGCCAAAAAATTGCCCTGTGCTCTGCTAGCTCAAGTTGCGCTTTCTCAAGGTGTACTATTCGGCCATTTTGCCTGGGAGTTCGGAACCAGGCCAGAAACCAAGAAGTTCCGCTGCGTGGTTTGTAGAGTCGGGAACTCCTCTTCAAAATCCCCTGACTTGCCAACAACTCGCTAGACCTTTCAGAATCAAGCACTGCAGGTGCCAAATATGCCGCGGCTTATCCCCTCAGATCTCCTGAAACGCATCAAGAAGGATGACATCTCCAGCATGGAGGATGTCGGAGTTTGCACATAGTGGCCGGCTTCGGCAGCCTGCCGCTTCCTCTGAACAAGAAAACCAGCCAGTGTCATGCTGTATGTAAGGTAAGCCAAACTGCTTCCGTGTTTGCATGCAGCAAAAGCGTAGCACGTGCTCCTCGCGGCGCCATGCGGCTAAAGGATACCCTCTGAACATGCGCACGGACCAGGGCACCACCTGAATTCTGGCTCTCCCATCTGCTAGCGGACCTAAGATCCCAGTGCAACCCCAGGAACCGACTCTTCATTGGAGTTGGCTATGGGAGGGTCTCGCAGCCCAAGCAGGTCCTGATCAGACAAGCTTGCGTAAGGGTTCATACTAGTATGTGTCAAGCCTGCTCAATGACTGATCACATCAGTCAGGTCCTCCAAAGTCTTGCCGATCAACTCACTCCCAGGTGCCACGACCTCAGTTGCTGCAACCTCGTGCAGCTAGAGGCGCTTGGCTTTCAATAAAATTGGCTTTTGCAGGTGGCACTCCATCATATCTTAAGCCCCAGCACTGGCATTAGCAGCAAGTTGCACTTTCGTAAAGCCTCCTCTCATGGCGGTGTCCACCCAGGATCTGATGGCAGTGCAGTCCTTCACTTTCGACATGCACTGGGGCTGCACTTGCCTCCTGCTTGTGGGCATGTCCTCGCATCACGAACACGCCTGGGTAGCGGCGCATTGCGCAAACACCTGCTGCAGAACATCCTCAGCTGCATGGGCTGTAGGTTCACGGCCAGGCCCGTCAAGATTCAAGCAAAAGCCGCAGGTCCGCAGACAAAAAAGACCTACAACTTCTGCAGGATGGAGGACAACCTCCCCCTGTGTTCGCCGGCGGCCCAGTGGCTCGCAGTGATCACATCATCCACTTCCAAGCACCAGTCATCCAAGTCAAGAGCAGATGTCAAATGCGAGAGAAGTTGGGGATCGGCATCTGCACTGCGCTGAAGCCTCCTCACAGCACACAGGCTCCCAGTGATTGTTGGGCCATGGCACCCAGCGCCTGGAAATCCGATGGACCAAAACGTCTCTGGAGTTCATGAAGCCAGCAGAACGCAGGGTATGACCACAAACCATGGAGCCCGAAACGATCACAAAGTCCAGCTCCTTTTTGTTTGCAGCGTAGGGTTTGTAGTTTTGCTTGCAGAGCATGCAGGTATGTCTGGATTCTGACCAGCTGTGTCAGGGAGGAACAAGGCTCCAGAGAGCATCCTAATCGCAACCGAGGGTCGTAGGGCCACCTCTCCTCAGACTCCACAAGAGCCAGGGCTGACCAGAGACTCTCTCAGCAGCCAAGCATCCAGTTCGCAGGCGATGCGAAAGGAATTAGAGGATGCCTGCACATTGTTTTTGGTCTCAAGCTCGCTACTGGAACCACATCGAAGCTGCATAATCAAGAGATGCCATTGGGTGGGCCTGCCGTTTGTAATCAAAAAAGCCAACGAACACGAAGCGTGCTTCAGGCTGTTTTGGGTATATAGGCTTGGCAGCGCTGTCCACCCTGGCAACTATGCTGTTGCAAGCTATGCCGATGGTCCTGAAAATCTCTGTTCTGCTCCGCCGTTGGGCCCAGCAGGTGTGGATCGCTGAAACCAGTTCTTCGTCGCACCTCTGCAGAAGTTAAAGGATCTCCAAGGATTCTGGACTTGCCGGCGCACCTCCTCCGGCTTGACAGCATCGCTTTTAGACAGCATGTCCCCGACAAACATGGCGTAGAGACCGAGCACCGATGCACTCAGTACTGCCTCGGGTGGCCCGAATGAAGGCTCACTTCGTCTGCTCCCGAGAAAAATTCTGGCTGCCAGCGCTTGCGCATCCTTGACAGGGACCGAGCAGCAAGTGGCGTTTGCGAGTTCAGCTTGAGGGAGCAAGTTCTGCTTGCGCACCTTGACAACCACCCTTGCTCCATTACCACTTCACAAGCCGCGCATGAGATGCAATCATGCCAGGACAGGAGCATTACATCACGTATAGCGATGGATGATGGACTACTTGTCACAAAAACAGAATTCCCGCACGTAGCTGCCACGACCATCATCCTCGGAGCAGGACAGGCTTGCCGAGGAAAGACGAGCCAAGCTCACAAAATCTCATGGAACTTCATGGACCAAGATTCAGGAGCAGCGGCCGCACCTTGAAGTCATGGCATTTTGCCCACTGGATGATTACGGGAGTTGCTGTTGCAATTGTCGCAGTCGCACCGACAATGGCCTGAGTTGCATTTTGAAGACCTTTTGCCCATGTTGTAGCTTGAAACTTTCAACCGGCGACCTCAACAGACGGCTTGCTGAGTCGCTCCTAGACAGAGCGTTGCGCTGTAAAGTCGCAGACGCGCAAAGGTGCCTGCCAACAAGGTGCAACTTCCGAGCTTGCAGTAGCTGAAATGAAAAAGACTCGAATTGCAGGTATGTGCTCCCTATGTTCGCCGCCTGACGCATGGAATCAAAAAAGCATCCTTTAGTTCTGCTTGCGCTTGCACCGCCCAAATGTCTAGAACAGGTGGCTAGGTTGAGGAGTCCTTCTGTGCTCGCTCATTCCAACATTTGACTGTGCGCCTAAGCTTCGACAGCCATTGCACTTCCAGTCCTCTCATATCAAGCAAACTTGGATTCCGCCCACCTTGGTTTGGATGCCGGCCCAGCATCCGCAGCAAGGAAAACTCCATTATTCCTCTACTGAGCAAGCCAGGTCGCACAGAAAACATAACAGAATCATCATGCCACTGTCAATCAAATAGCATGATCTTGCTCGAAATGCAAGCTCAGAAAAAGTGTTCAATGCTGTATCTCTTGACACTTCTTCATACTGCAACATACAGAGCACAGGGTTTCGTAAGTCCTGAGTCACTGATGCCCCGGATGATCACAAACTGCAGCTGAGGCAGCCATGGCCCAACCCTTGGCATGAGTTGACAAAGGTCTGCATCCTTGTACTGTTCAGTCTGATGAGCTTCAACAACTCTCTGCTTTTCGCAAACTGCTTGCAGCCAAGCCTCCGCGCAAAGCCAGAAACAATGTCTCGGTAGGTCAGCAAGCCAAGAAGCGCAAGAACAACTAAGTAGCCACAAAACCTCAGATATGGCGGATCAGTAACTATTTGTCATTGACGCATGAAGCCGTCTTGTCTTCTTAACCAGTCGGGCCTCTCTTCTTCTTTCTCTCTGGAGCTGCGCTCCAATAGATTCGATCGACTCCAGGTATCAGGCCGGAGGATGAAAAATAAGTGTCACAGGACACCACGCTCAGGATTCAGGTGTATGCAAGCCTTCCGTCGCACAAGAACCAGCGGAAGCGTTCAAGTTAAGATTATTGGTTAGCGATGATTGGCAGAAGTAGTGAGGCGCCCCAACCCCACTGCGAGGGTGGGGAATAAAAATAGAAATGCAGGTGGGTTTGACTCGCCATCCAAGTGCAAGCGCGTGGAAAAATACATTTCGCTCCTGCGAGTACCTTCAATCTGTGCAGCATTCTGGGCTCTCTTTGAGATACACCTCGCATCCAGCCTTATTCGCATGCTTTCATAATTTGGGCAAAAGCCCAAATTTCTGCATGCGTGCGCACCATGCGAGGCTAAGCAAAGATCCGGGCCTCATCGTCAAATAGTCGCAGGAACTCAAGAGCAAGAATCTCTCAGACAACACGATGCCGAGGTGGCTACTAAGTAAGTCAGGTCTATCATCGCAGGATGGCCCAGGCAAGAAACAATTGTGCTATAGAATGCCGTGAGACACGAAAGCAGCGCGCACTCCATTGAGCAACTGAGTCAGGCAGAAGATCAAGGACACCAGGGTCCTGCACTGCAGGGCCATCGCCACACCATGACATAGATCAACTCCAAGCAAGGTGCAGTGCTGATGGAGTGGTTGCAGCAAGGCTTCTGTTGCAAGCCATCTTGGGGTCCAACAAACAGTTGTCTAGGACCTACCCTTGCTAAGACAAGCCCTGACAGTCGTGTAAGCTGCCCATCGAGGATGTTGCAGAACAGGGTTGCCGCACATTGAGGTGGGCTTCAGCGTGAATTCTATGAAAACCTTTGAACGAAGCACTGACGGCATGAAACACATGCAACCCCCGCATCACACAATGTCTATGTTCTCTTCTCTAAGGCTCTTGCGGCCAGCAGCGCAGCAGCAACATTAGCCACAATCAGCCAAGGTGGAAAGGCCACGGACAGCTTGCCCTCGGCTGCATGGCGCCGACTCTATCACCGTCTTTGCGTCATAACAGTCTCAAAAGAAGCGACCTCTACAGCAAGTGCGGAAAACAATACAGCACTAGGAACTGCTGACTTGTCGATGGGACGTTGGACCGGTGCAGCTGGCGTCTTCAAGAGGTTCAGGAGGCGTAGAGCATGTTCAGCGCGTTCCAGTGAGCTACGCGTGCCCCCCGCTGAGGCAGCAAGCAAAGCCGGATCTTCCCGCAGCAGGTCCTGAGCCGGACCTTTCAGACGGAGCAGGTGCATGCTCAATCAAACAGCATCATCTCTAAGCTGTCCTCCAGGTTCTTGCCAAGACATGCTGTCTGCAGCGGCTCATGGCTGGGATGTGCCCCCATGGCAGTTTTGCGCGTTGAATATTAGTACGCACAATTACAAACCTGAAGGTGGAGAATCCACATTAATTTTACGTACACAGGTTTCTAGCTGAGATTCTGGCTGCTCCTTGTCGCTAGCTGGCCAGTCCAGTGGCTGCAACAACCAGCTGTGAAGTGCTTCCGTCGTGACAGCCCATGAGCCCATGCTTGCAAGACAGTCGCTTTTAGCACACACTTTTGTTCGATCACAACTGCACGTAGCTCAGCTGACACAAGAGAGCTGTGGGCAAGGCCAATTGGATGAACACGTTCCGGTTCCCACGTCCCGCAGTGCGAGCTACAGGGGCTGGAGCGCCTTTGGCTGTTCTGGTTTGCATCATGCCCAGAAGCAATTTCCAACCCAAAATGCAAATCTGCTCTGCAAACTACCAAATACAGCGCGTAAGTAAGGACAAAACCAGCACTTGCACCCACCGACCTGGCATGTTCCACTGAACATTGCCCCGATGGACAGCAGAGGACAGCATAGCCCGGAATGAAGGCGGCCCATGTAAGGGTGATGGAGCAAAAGGGCAACTGAAACCTTATTGAGAGCTGATTCTAAGAGATTTGTGCGATTATTGAGCAGTTGACACAATCAGAAATTGCTGCGAAAATTGAATGCCACTGAACCCAGTGTTGCGTAATGCCCACCCGTCCACCCAAAATCATGGCGGCATTGCTGCATGGCTGTGCTTCGCAGAAGTTGCTGGTAATTGGCCTTGCTTGAACGGATTTCCATCAGTTGCATGTGACATCATGTGGCAACCCTCCCGCGCCTCTGCTGCTTTCAGAGACTCCTGCTGTTTGGCATGCGTCTCCTAGCAGCCGTGGTCTCTTAGTCCCATATGGAGCCACATTTTGCGCAAGCTGCGCTCCTTCAAGTCCTGAAGCTCTTTGCGCAGCCCAGCCAAGTCTTCATCCCTTTGGCTGAGCTGGCTGTTTAGACCCCTGGCCAACAACATGCACAGCCGGAAACACATGAAGGTCATCTCTGACTTTGGGCAGCCCGGCTCCATTTTCTCAGCCTCGACAACCGTCTTGGACTGATCCGCCTCAGAGATTTTTGGTATGAGGCTCCACACGTGTCAGAAGAACTTGGTAACTAGGTCGTCTGCTGCCAACTTGGCAGCTTCAGCAGCTTGCACCTTCATCTCCTGCATCCCCAAACATGTCACGTTCCATCTGGCAACGATGGGTGAAGAAAAAGAGCTCCTCGAATTGATGCTGCATCTGCTGCAAGGTCTCCTGCAAGGTCGTTCTCTCACATCTGACAGGGAGAGGCTAGCACCTGCTGCCAGTCAAAGAGGTGTCCTCGAGGTGCTTGACTTTGTTCGACAGAGTTTTGTTCTCTGATTGAAGCTGAAGCTGATGGGCCTTTCATGCAGCAAGGTGCGAAAGCCCAAAACCAAGCGCAACGTCTCGTGCCTCCATCTCCTCGTTATGCTTCCTCAGCTCAGAGGCCTGGCGACAGGCAAGACTGGGAAAAGCTGGCATGCTATGCGAGGAGATGCTGCCTGCTCTTGAGCCTTCTGTGCTTTGGCCATCATGGCACCCACCTGAACGCAGCACTTCTGCACTTTGGCTCCAAAGTGCAACCAAACCTAGAAGCACAGCGATCAGCCAGCCTCCTTTGCCTCCTGCTTCAACTTTTTCAGTTGCCCCTTGGCGTTGCGCATCCGCAATCGCCTCAATGCTAGGATGACTTATCTGGTGCTCCAGCTTCACAGAGAAGCGCCGAGAATGCGACTGCTGAGCAAACTGGATTGATAGCCTCCACACATGTTAAATGTGCCGAAGCCTGCATTAAGCAACATGTCACAACTGCCCAGCCTTAGTGCATCGTAGATCCTCTGGTCCTTTTTGGTGCGGACCAAGCTCTGGAGCCTGCCGAGCATGGTGGCGAAGCGTTGCCCATCTATGCCCCACATGCTCGGCACACCTGGCAGCGCTGACATGGCGCTTGTGCTCCTTGGCATACCGCCGGCCGAGCACCCCCCGCCGCACAGCTTGAATCTTGATCACCTGATCACGAAGGGCTCCCAAGTCTGGGCAGCTTTTGCCTTATCAATCCGCTGCCTTGCGCAAGATGTTTTGGTACCTGGTTCGGGCCTCGGGGAAGCTCCAGCGCGGCTGGGCATGCATGGCAAACAGTTCCACGATATTGTGCAGCACAGCACGCGAGCAAACAAACATGGCAATGTAATGTGGGATGATGTGGGGACTGCCTCTGCTTAAACGTACAAAACACAACAGGACTGGCCTAAGCTTTTCCTTTTTCTCTTATGGATGAAAATCCAGGGCTAGCCATGCAAAGTCAAAATACAAAGCTTGTGCTCTTGCCACTTCTTCTCTCCATCCAAGTGTTGCATGTTGCAGGCTTTAGAAGCTGTGGATCGATTCCGCAATCAGCTGGGCTCTCTGCCAACTTCGCCCGGGCAGATGCTTGCAGCTTCGTAGCGCTGTCCTCCGACCTGTTTGCAGGAGCCAAGCCAACAAAACCAAGCGAGTTGACAGTGCCTTCTCCGCTGCAGGTCAGCACGAGCCTGCTGCTTTGAGCTTGCCGGGTTTGCAAGCTTCGACCGAGTCATGGACGACTGCACCAGTATCGACAGTTTTTGAGAGGAGCACCTGCTTCGAGCGTAGCAAAGCTTGCACCTTAGCGCAGCCAAAACGTCAAAAGGGCAAGGCAACTTGATGTGGCGAATCCTCAGATGACATTGCTTCACTAGCAGCTTCCACACCTTTGATGCTGTTCCGTGCACGGGATGAAGCAATATCGGCGTACGTTGGCGATTTTGTCTTCACCTCACGTAACTCCTTGGCGTAAGCTGCACCTACAGTGGCTAATGCACGGAATCCTCCTACGTCTAAGCTGTAACAACCTGGGCTTAAAGGTTTGAAAACGCGCCCGAACATGCCCGACCTGGAGCAGTGAAGCCCTCGTTGACATCCAAATTGGACTTCTTAGCGGATTCCGCATGCCATGCAGCGGCGGACCCCATCACAGCGGAAACATGCTTCCTGTGACACTATGTAAGGATTGTATGAATCCCATGGTTCCGTCAATGTACTGCAATACAGGCTTTCTCTACGAGTCTCGGCCGCAAGGATTGGCCACTGCAAAACGTCTTTCTTGCAACCCCCTGCCCACAGCCGTACTCCCGGAACAGCAGTGTACACTGGGTATATTGCAATAGTTCCATAATTTTTCGGGGCGAGTGACTCTTTTCTCTATCGACCATCATTTCGGGTGAGGTCAGGCTGTGTCGTTTCAATTTTGCGAAAGCGTTTGTAATCCTGGCACATGTACCACAGTTTCACTTGTTTGTTTTGGTCGAGAAGGACAGTTAAGAAATACAATCCACAGAATGGAAATGTGCGAGATCCCGGTGAAAGTGATGAGCGATGTGAACACCCAGACCCGACACGAGATAGCACCCATCATTACCTGACCAAGTCCGGCTAAGAAGTATTGATAACCTGGCGGCATCAGTGACCAGACCAATTCTGCAGAACAAAAGTTACATATCAATGTAGGCCGTGGAGAAACTATGAAACACTGAATGCGGGCTTTTACACATGCAAATGTGTTTGGGTGTCTCGACAGCCCTGCTCTCATTACTATACAAATTCATGAGAAACTCAGTCCAGCAAAATTCTCAGACAAACCTTCCCAAACTGCAGACAATTCTCTCAAACCTTTCTTGTCTGCTACCCCTCGATCGCTGGGAAGCCAGCGTGTCGAGTGAAGAGGCGAATGGCAACAAACCTGATCTCAATGATTTTGGATCCTGCCTAGAAATTGACCAATGAGGCCAATGCTTTGCCGCAGTTCAGCAAATCTGTAAGGAGAACGCATGCGGCGTCGAACCTTGCCTCGCCACGAAGCCTGCCAGGTCACAGCATAAAAGCAAATTTCTAAAGTGCTAAAGCATATCACACAAGCCTGGATGAGCGTCGTACTCTTGATTAGAAGCTCAAGGCCTCAGGTGGCACAGCGGGATGTGCATATTGGTGCGACATTTTGGGTCTTGCTTGCAGAGCATTGCAGATCTTTTCCTGCTTCCACTGACAGCCGTCATCGCGCTTCTAACCATGTTAGCTCGCAAGGACTTAAAATCCACATCCGGATGCAAAGACACGTCGTACAAGATCAAAATCTGTGGGGGACCGGTCACGTGCAGATAGCCCAGCCTGATCAGCTTAAGTTGCTCATCGCTTGGGAGTGGCTGCGGACGCGAAGGTTTGGAGGCTCCACAGCTGTTGAACTGTTGGCACAATTTGACACGTTTATACCCAACACAAAGGCACATGTCTACAATGACAAAAGATGGCGAAAGTCATCGGGATCGCGACCCCTACATTCCCCTACGTTATGGACCAATTTTCCATAGGTTGCGGGCAATGCTCTCACCTTCACGCTCAGCATAAACTTGCTTTCCTTGCAGATTTTTCTCAACAGTTGGGGTCATGTTGAGGTCCAGATCCCTGTCTGCTTCCTATGGGCTTTCTGAATGCGTTCTGGCACTGCTATCAAGAACATGGCAAGACTGGATTATGATCCTGCAGCCAAGTCACTCTTGCGTTAAGCCCCCGCTAAACTGCGGCTTTGCGCAGTTTCGGATGTTGGCATAGAGGTGCTGGGCTGCCTTTCGGTTGACAGAGACAACCTCCGAGCTGTGGTAGTGGCCGGGTTGCTTTGACATCAGATTCTCTGCGGCAGAAAAAAAGCCTTTCTCGAACAGCAACGAGGGAATATCGAAGGAATTTTCTGGTATAGCTGCAATTGACGAAGAATTCAACAGCCCCTCTCCGCGCAGCATTGACACCAGAGGATTCCACACCTGACGTATGTCAGAGATGACCGACATTACTTCTGTTAGGCCCTGTTCAATGTCCAGATCAAAAAGCGCATATAGATTGAGCGCGATGGCGGTGGCATTGCGCGGTAGGAGCAGGAGGTGGACGTGGTCCAGTGCCCAGGAGCTTACAGCATGGTCAAGGCTGTTCCCAACTTCCAGACTCAAGTGACCAAAGCTCTGGAGCTTAAGAACCAAAAACTCACGAACATCAGGCTGCAATGCGTCCATAGCTGCACGTGTGGCACCTCTGACAGACCAGAGCGGTGTTGAATCTCTGAAAAACGGAGTAGGAAATGCATCCAGCAAATTCAGAAAATCTGCTTTACGTCTGTGAAGGAGTGGTCTGCACAGCTGCACATCGTGGATCCGACGCCAAGCCCACATCCCTTCAACGTCCCCCAGCACGTGTCCCTTCATGAGATGGTCGAGACGGTTCTCGTCTACATCATCTTGGTGATGACCGAGAACAACTGCTGAGCTCTCTCCCGCACTTTGCGACAGGAGGCAGCCGTACATTCTGTAGCGAATCTCTTTTGTCCACCGCTCGTAGTCCTCCCTAGACATGCCAGACGTCTCGCTCCGCGCATCGGCATGAGGGCGCGCAAGTCGTACCTCATAGATGAAAAAGTCGACCTGCAAACGATGACACACCCACGAGGCCCACTGCTGCTCTGCTCTGACTTCTTCCGGCTGTCGATTCGGGTACGATAGAAGGAGGCACGAAATGCGAGGTCCTTGGAAGCACCGCCTTAAAGCGAGTAGCAAGATCAGGTGGGCAGTGCTGTCCACACCACCGGAATATGAAAGCAAGATGTGTGCTGCAGGCATCATCAACGAGTGACTCGCAAGGTCACGCTGTAAATCTTGGCACAGTGGGTGCGAGGCCAGCTCATCCCAAGCACGATCATGGCTTGCCCACTCGAGGCAATTTTCAGGAAGATGTCCAGAGAAGTCTAAGCACGCATTGGCCAGGCAGACAGTGGCAAGCGGCCTCGCGCCATCGGACGTTGCTCTGCAAGGAGTATGACTTGCCAAAGCTTCACGGACATAGGCCTCTGATTCCAGCTTTGCAAGAACTTCGGCATTGTGCGCACGGAAAGCATCAACTGTGGCATGCGCCGCAGACTTCTGCAGCTCATCCAGCAGCTGCTGTGCGACTCGCACATCTTCCAGATCCTTGGTGTGCCTCAAAACCAGCGTAAAGAAGCAGACCTGAGCAGTTGTGGCACCTGTTGCCTCCAGAAGTCCTGCACAAGAACGGCTGACTTGAAGGATCTTCCCAGCCAGGATCCGAGCTATTCTTGAGCAGCGAAGAATCTGATTCTCAACATTTGATTCCTCCTCGCCCTTCTCGCTTTGGTTTCTGTCCAGTATGGCACGCTGATTTCGTGACTGCTGGTCCAGGAAAACAGCCAGTTGCAGTTGCAACGTGGGATCTAGACTTTCCAGAACGACGGGCTTTGACTCATAGAGGTGCTCTGCGATATGGAGTGGCTCGCGGAACTTTTGGAACAAATGTCTGAAGAGCTTGCGATCTCGAGGACGCTTAGCTCCGAACCAGAAGCCTTGCACAGAATCTGGCTGTGATTTGTCCGGAAACCATATGCCATGAAACTCCTGCACAGCCTGAAGCAGCCTGGACAGGGGGCCAGAAATCTCATCTTCAGCCATGTTGCATTGCTGTTGCGGAGCCCGTCCTACTGTCTTGTGGAATCCTGTGGAGTAAGCTAATCATATTTCCGCTGCCCGTCTAGACGTATGTATTGAGAACTCATGAAAAAGTGCAGGAATGCACGAGTTACTCTGCATGTGGCGCTACTTCCCAGACAATGGTCGAGGCACGGGGGGCGGCTGGTCGCTCGAGCAAAAACACGTCAGAAGAGGATAGAGGCTAGAGGAGGTCATCATGTCAACGTGTAGGGATACAGGGATGGCTGAAACTTCTCCTGAGCAGCAGGCGAGCAAACTTCACTCGTTCCTTGGATTCGCTGACCCAAAGGCGCTTCCGGCATCAAAGGCACCCATCTGTGTTGCTTCGATTCTTGTCTCTCTTAGGGTCTCCTTACACAGATTATCTGGTAGGCCACACTAAATATGCGAGTATACAGGTAAGAGGATTCCCCACTCCCCCACCGAGCCGCCTGTGTGGACGCGCCCTTCGGGCGACTGGAATTTAGGGGTTAAATTGGCTCAAGGTTTTCCAGGATGTGGGTTTGCATGGTTCGAGTTTTAAGATTTTGCTGCATGGAGCTTGAGGCGCTTAGGGTCTCAGATTTTGAGTACTCACGACAGTGGCGAGGCCTAGGCAGGGCACAGCTTGTGGGCAAAAGATGCAATTCGGCCACCTACCCGGAAGCTTGTCGAAATCCAGCGGCCGGGGTCAACACAAGCCTATAGGACAGGAATAGCAGTGCAGGCAATGTGCGAGCGAGGCTCACCTGGACGCAGAGCTCACACGCGAATAGCTATACAGCAGCGTTGCAGTGAGTGCAATCATATATTTAGTGTTCCCCGCACTAGAATTACTGGTATGATTGCTATTCCCACTAGGAACAGTAGCATTAATAGGGGCAGCAATAACAGTAGCAGCAAGTTGTCGTAAACATGCGGCCGTTGTCGTTGTAGGCACACTAATCGCAAAAAACTGAGTAGCAGTAGTCGTGTAATAGTAGTAGCAGCAATACTGTCATCGTGATACTACAACGAAAACTGATCATCACCAGAAGAACTGCAATTTCTGGACCAGCGCAATCAAAAAATAAGTTACTGATAACAATAACGTGCTGTTAGTTATACTTTTTCGGTGAGGTATTTGACCGTCAGAAAGATTTGATCAGGAAAGCCACCACGCCGCCAGTAGCAGTGATAATCTCATTTCGATACGAAGCTTATATTAGTTTTGCCATGCACAACTACACAAACACGACAACAATTTCGACAACAACAACAGCAGCAGCGGCGATGGTTTCATGTTGACTTGAATCTGGTTTGATGGGTACGTTCACTGAGCTCGCGGGTTTTCAGAACTGGTTTGTAATAGGAGCAAGTGACTTTCTGAAGCAAAGTGCTTCCTCCTGTGGCTTCGTGCTCATTTCTAAACTTCTAAACGTCATGTCATTTAGCGGTCTGCGGACTCGGGTGTCAGTGTGCAGATGTTGGCATTCGTCTGTTGCCTGAATTTGCCACATTGCGGCGCCAGCCATGCAAGAGTGTTTTCAGTGGCAATCGCAGTATTTTTGCCTTGCAGACGCAGCAACAAAA
>CAJNIZ010020857.1:71071-86311 GCA_905231905.1 Symbiodinium pilosum
AAAAAAAAAAAAAAAAAAAGTGCTTTTTGCAGGCAATGCTGGCCTGCGCAGGGGATCGTGCTATCCTGCTTTAAAGACATGTTGTTGAGGGTTGTGCGAAGATGTGGAATGGCCGAAGCACTGGCCTGCGTGGGTTATTTTGGATTTGTCGGCAAGAGCTGACTCTAAGTCGTTTTTGGATGTGGCCGTCGCGCGGAGTAGTTTAGGGCGGGAAGAGGGAACAAAAGGTCAGGACATTGACAGTGTGCCGCGTACCGCAAATGGCAGTATTTCGCGCGCTCGGAGGGTTGCAGACAAGTCTGGTGACATACGCATTCACTAAAATGCTGATTGGGCCAGTGACCTTTGCCGTCACGTACGACTACTAAAAAATCTCTGATTTCGGAACGTAGGGAGGCTGTGGTAGTATGATGATCCTGATGCGTTCGAATATATGTATGTTACTATGGTGTGGGCAGGAATGCTCTGGGAATTGCATGCGCATGAATATGAATGTTGTTATGGTTTGCCATGGTTTGCGTACGCGTGGGCCTGGTAATCGAATGCCCTCGACTCTGGATGCGGTCTAGGTTTTCTGCAACGCAGGCAAGAGGCCTCGCAAGCAATGCCTCGTTTGGCTCTGTTGCCAAGGTCCGTGCAGAAGCGTATGAAAATCAACACAAACGCGAAACCTGTGAAAAGTGCAGTGATCCAGCCCCTTGGACAGTCCACATGTCGAAAACGTTCCACGTTTTACAGTGTTTCGTGGGTCTTCAAAACAAACTCAAAATGCGCGTTCACAGGTCGATTGGCAGGCTAACCCGAACCGGTGCGGTTGCCATTGGACATACCAGATCCTGCCAGGATACGCCATAGCTCAGCCTGCCCAAAACAGCCACATGGCCGTCCCCGAATGAAGGCATCCGTTTCTCTGGCCGGAAGCGGTCCCAACCGACAATTCTGAACGGAGGGCTACGGGAGCCACCAGGACACCCTAAGGACAGATCAGCATAGCTGGGCTCAAAACTACAAGCTTGTCGGATCAAGAAATTGCTTAAGACGTTAGGTGCAGAATCTGCACTGTTCAGAACTATCGCAGACGGGAACACCAAATCTTCATTTGCAGCTCTAAGATGTGCCAGGCGGGAGGGAGAACTGCCCTGCAACGCTTAGACACAGGCAGATGGTTTTAGGAGGCGTTGGGTTTTCAGATTTTGGCTGCTTTAAGAGGTCAAGAATGTTCAGCGCCGGCTTTAGGGTGTGTTGGCTTCGGGCCTTGAGGGTTGAAAGGCTGGAGAGTTTGCCATGTTCTGCTTGAGCATTGTAGCGTCTGAGGTCTCTACTGTTCTGAAATAAAGGTTTAGGCCTGGCTGTCAGACCTGTTCCTTGCTATGCTTCTACCTGGAAAAAACAGAATTCGAAGACCAAGGAAAATGTTGGGAAGATACTGCAACCGCACTCAAGCCATGAGCCAGGCAGGGAACAAGTGCCTCCAAGGCACGAAAGCTGGGAGCTTGAAGAAAACCAGTGTCTTGCCCACCGCCCACGACAGTCCGTGCCTGCGAAGCAAAAATCATCGAGTGGGCAGCTGCCATGAAGATCTGCGCTTTGCATATTTCATGGTGTTATCGAGGCCTCCCCGCTCAATGGGCCCTCACATATCAAGGTCTTATTGCGGACTCTGTCGTATTAGCTTGGCATGTCAAGGCTCATTAGGCCTTATCAGTTTGAGTGCGTTTTGTCTGAGACCATAGAAGCCCTATGAGCGTTGGCCGCAAAGATGACTGTGAGGTGGCTAGACCTCTCGGCTCAGTGTCCAGCTTTGGCTTCGGTATGTTGAGTTCTGCATCCAGATGCTCCAGCAACTTCTGGGCCTTCGGTCCAAGGCCAAAGAAACATGCGCGGCCCTCCACTTCCCCATGTAGGGGCGTATGAAATGCTTAGCTAGGAGCTCGAATCTTGGGATCCTGCTTTTTCACATAAAAAGGGAAGGCAGCAGATGGATTCTATTCACAGCTGCAGCAATCCTAGCAAAGTTCTGCTGGGTCCTGTAGGTGGCGCAGCTCGGACACCACCTTCTGGGAGCCCACCACCTTGTAGTCATCCCAGCACTCCTTGCGCATCAGTTGGCGCAAGCTTCCTGTTGGTCGATGAGCAGCTATCTTCCCAAGTCCTGATGGTTGATTCGAACGGGGTAGCCTGCTCGGCCTCAGTGGAGCATGGGCATCGCACGCGCTGGCTTCACACGGCCGCCGCAGAATTTTCTTTGAGCAGAGCCAAGCCTCTTCGGCTATAGGTAATTATACAGCAACTTCAGGTCATGCTTTATTTTCACTCATCTTTGAGAGCATTCTCCGCCATTGTTTTGATACCTTCCAGCTGTTCTGCCCAATGTCTCATCAAAAAGTGGGCTTTCCATGGCTCGCCTCTTTCTTGCAGCGCATGCTTACACACTTGGTCTCCAGCTGACTTGGACAACTTGCAGGACACCGCCATAACGCAGCTGCTCCGTGACACCCTGAGGCAGTTTGCTCTGCTGCAAACGCAAGGCAGCCAGGCCCACACAAAGCTGTAAGGCAGGAATGCGCGAAAGCCTTCCTGTCGAAAAGGTCTGGCAAGTTCTGCGGATTTGGCTTAATGCCTGAGCGCAAGAAGAAGAGCAATCTGTACCCAGAGTCGCAGGGAAATCTGCTGCACTTGCATCTGACACACCCAGCGAGGCCATAGAGACCAAGAAGCATCGAATGAAGTGTGGCTCTGTCAAGTCCACCACATCCTGCAGCTTCTGCACGCCAGTATGACACGGATGGACGGTGATCAACTACTGTGTCTTGGACACCTAAGGCAAAGGCCATCAAGCTCGAGAGCTGCTCCTTGAATTCGGACGAGACCTATCAGACTCGCTAAATTCAAGGCCTGTTTCATGTCTACGGATCAAACCTTTCTCTAAGATTCCAGCGGTGTACTTTTTTTTCTTGCCGCCCTTGGGCTGGTCCTTCGCATTGGGCATGTCGAGAGCATTCGTCCATTCCAAAATGCCATGAGGTGTGCGCGGCCCCCTTTTTTGCTACCGAAGCAGCCACGGATCTGGAGAGTGAAACAGAAGGCCTTTGCATCCACCAGTGGCCACTCACTCCAGCAATTGAGATGAAGCTGGCCTCGATCGGCTTGAGTCGTGTGCACCCTGGCTTTGCATTTCTTCCCGCGCGATCATTTCTCGAAGCGCTGCATCATGCCGTCTGGTGGGCGATGGCAGAAGATAGTCTGTAACGTTTAAGATCTCCGGGTGCTCTGCAATCTCCCTAGGGGTTGCACACATCATGACAGGCACATTGATTCGGTGGAGGGATCGGCAGTACAAAACAGGGTCTGCGCAAAGGATCATGTCGTAATGCTTTGAGGCAGTTGAGATGACTTTCTCATCAACAACTCCAGTGTCGAAGTCTATCCCTTCAAAACGGCCCTTCCAATCAATGCCGAACTGGTTCTTGTTGCCCAGAATCAAGACCTTAGCGCTGTTGTTCTTCAGTTGTTTCATCAATTTGAAAGCCCGTTTGTAGTGCATTAACATCGAGTATGGATCCATCAGGTAGGACTTGGTGATCTTGTTGGCCACACGCTGCATGATGGGATTGGGCTCTCACCAGCGCAGCAGCGCCCCTAAAGCTACCGCCTCCTCCTGAGCCACTGCCGCAAATTATGTATAATCAAGCTTGGGCTCGTCCAACGTCATGCAAACATAGCAGGGAGCACGTGCAACGAATCTGAAACTCTAGCACGGGACACAGTGCCACAAAGCGCTCAGAACACCAACAGAGAATGGATCCTAGCGCAACTATCAACACCCAGCCAAACGCAGCCGACACTTCGCGGTGTCCACGGTGCCTAGTAGGCACGCAGCGTCCTCCTCCTTGGCAAACGCCTCCGCGAACTTGGGATCCTTGCGGAAGAGGTTTGCAACAAACCTCAGATGAACAGATGTGGCCAAATGTCTGAGCCCAGTGAGGCATCCTAAACAACACAGGCCACCATACATCTCCGTGCTGCTCAGCAGGCAGCAAATTTACTGAGCAAGTAGCTGGTTGGAGCTGTTGCCGACGCACTCGATCAAATCCTGGCCCAGCACAGCAGTTGAAGTAGGCACTCCCAAACCAACGGCTCCAACTTGCTGACACAAAGTAAATGCAAGCCATATGCAGGAACCCTCTTCCAACTCCAAACTGTCGTGACCCCAAGCTGCATTTTGTCCGATTGCCGAATCCAGTCGGCTACCAGGCCCACAAAGTGAAATTGCGCTCCTTGCCTTCTACATCTTTGAGAAGGGAAGCTGAGTTCCAGCGTGCTTGAATGCCACGGTTGTCATCTTGCAGCTTCAGGCTCACATGTCTCCTTCGAGCTCGTCAAGGAGATCGAGGATACCTTCTGCATCAGGGTGCGGCATGTCACAAAGGTCATCAGAAGGGGCTTCTTGCGCGTTTGTGGGCGGGCTGACAGGTCCCTCGGCTTTCCCGGGCTCGGATCGCGGTGATGTCACTGCTTGTTTTGAAGAGCTCGGGGATGCAGGGCGCACTGAATCAGACTCGGGGGAGTCCTGAACACAAGGGCTAGGTGGCACAGATCCTGATCTCCTAGCAGGTCGGGGCCTAGTGCGAGTGGTACCTGGCAATTGAAACGGGCTTGGAGGCGGTACAAGAGGCCTGCGAGGGGAGCCCTGCCGCCGCACCTTCAATGGAGGCTCTCCCGACTCCCTTGGCGGGACAATCTTCGGAGGCTTTTCGGTGCGCCGCTTGCCAAACCCAGCTGGGACAAAGTCCGCGTTGCTGCCAGCAGTGTCAGTAAAGCCAGCTCTGAATTTATGCGAAGCTGCGAGGGCTTTGGGACGCCACCGCCTGATCCTTGAGACTTTGCTGTCCACGTCACGTCTCAGAAATGCCTGTGGTGCCAAACCTCGCTTCTTAGCTTTTGGCTCGCTATGTCTTGCCAAGGCATCTTGCCAGTACTTCTCCTCTTCTTCTGGACTCAGAACTTCCGCAGTAGGCTTATGGCATCCAAGCAAACGTCCTGTGAGTTTCATGTCTTCCAAAAGCCGCACGCAATCTCCTGGACACAGAAGCCTAACATGGGCGACAGTACTGTTTGTGATATAGTCACAGTATGCTACTGTCACGGCATGCTCCACGTACTGCCGAATGCAAAGGACGTTCTCCGCCTCAGAAAACCCAGCTAGCTTCACAAGGCATCCAGGTATCTCGGTCCCCCTAGGCCTGCGTGCACAGGAAGGCTTTGCAGATTCCGTGGGCGAAACATCTTGGCTTGACTGCGATGGCTCAGCATTTGCTGAGCCCGCATGGCCCTGAGATGGCACCTCTTCTCGTGGAGCACCTCGCCTGGTGAAAGTTGTCTGGAACGACGGGCCTTTGACAGCTTTGTAGAGCTCATTGTACTCACCTGCACAGAACCACACGAACAGCAATGACCATATGTATGTAACTGCTCCCATCTCTGCATAACAAAGAAGAGCATTTCTGTGTTTTTGCAAGCTTTTGCAGCTTAGTGTCGGCGCTCCCGCAGCCAGTCGGCTTTGTACATAAGCTGCAAGGTCTTCCCATCGTGGCGCTGCGGCCATGTCGAGGGCCATGAACCGTTGCAGGCAGACCGCGCCGTTTCAGCATCCTGGCAAAATTCTTTGCTTCCAAATGAAGGCGTGCAAGCAGCTGAACTTGAAAACCCTCACTCACTGTGTTCAGAAATGACACTGGCGATCCGAGCTGTCACCCAGTCGGATGTCTGAGATTAGCAGTTGTGCTGTCCAGCTGCTTCTTCGAGTCAAATGACCAAACAGATCACTGGCTCTTTTTGGGCTCCAACCACTTTGCAGCAAGCGCTGATCAAGTTTGAGGTAAGACAGCCGCCGCAGCCCTTCACTTTTCTATTAAGCCGGAGAACCTAGATACAAAAGTTGGCAAAGAGAGCACATAACACCATGGCATGAGCAGGTGATCTTGGACTAGATGTCCCCGTCAGCATTGAAGAAGACCCTTCAAGTCGCAAGACACAAATTGGCAATAAGGTGGCCTCGTGTTTGCAGCAAGAGAGGGCAAGAGATTGTCTGCATGCTCTATTTGGCCTGAGACTTTCCATCGAAAACATGAGTCGAACTGTCTGCTGTCCGTTGTACGTGATCTAATGCTTTGCCGTAGCAGCATGGTGACATAGCGAGAAAGGCAGGGCTTAGACGCCTTCAGCGAGGATGCCCAAAACAGGCTTCAGCAATTCCGGAAGATTATTGTTGTTGATTTGTGCTTGTCATTGCTGAGGCTCTGTAAGCCTCTGGTCCGAACACAGAATACTGGTGATATCTGGTGGTTATGTGTCTCGTTACACGGCTCATGAAGTTGTCGGAGGGCCCTTCTCCGAAGTGGCGGGAATAGGAATACCTGGCGCAAAAAAAAAAAAAAATTAACCACCTCTCAACAAACACCATCGCGTTGTCTTGGCAAAAGTAACTTGTTGCAGGGAGCAAGGCTGAATTTCTGGTGCCGGTTGACTGCTCCCGCTCTCAATGCACTACATACGCTGAGGGGCAAGCTGCCTTGCACAAGTCACAAACGAAAATGTTTTTTTCAACTGCTAACTCAAACCAGGAACTAGAAACTAGTGAGCTTCGGCTCTGGTATCCCAAAGTTCGAGCCTATCAAGTGTTGAAAGTCCAAAGCATTGCATTCCGCACAATCCGCGCAATGTCATGCAGACAGGTAATTGTGAGCAGTGCTCAGTGCTAGTAGAGCTACTGCTCTCCTTCACGGACTCAAACTCCACCAAGCAGAAGCCGCGAGGCTCACCAGTTTCGCGGTGATGCGGTATCTGCACAAACTTCACCTCACACCCAGGCTATGCAACATGAAACTCGAACGAGAGGATAAACTGTTCCCACGCATTCCGCTGCCCCTACCTCCCCATACTGTGAAAAGAACTTCTCAATGTCACGGATGCCAAAGGTTATGGGCAAACCTGCGGTCAGAATTTGCCAATCACATCACTTCAGTCAAAATCGCATCACGGACAGCATGAGTTGCCTCCACCTACGCACGCAGGTGCAGTTCCAAAACACTGCTACTACGCACAAAGAACATAGCGTTCATGCTTTGGAGGTGCAGCCCAAACCCAGTTTGCCTTCCGCATAAAGGGTCCTGTTCACCGGGTCGTGGGTGTCCTGTGGGAACTTCTCGAAATCTCGCCTGCTCCCATGCAGAATTCTGTCTTGCGATGCTGCCAGGCACACACAGGTACGCAAACGCGTGCCTGACTTGAGTGCATTCAGCGTTCAGCTGCAACAGCTCAGACGCATGGACTGCATCAACAAGTTGGCCAACGTCAGAAACGCCCAATGCCTGTTCAGCGCATGATCTGCACTTTTCTTGACTCAAGGCCGGTTTTTCCGAGTTGTGTTCATGCTGCAAGCCTTGATCCGGTTGAATGTCAAGAGAAGCGAGAGGTCCAAATACCCACCATTACCATCCAGAGTCTGCTTCATGAAGCGGTCCCGGCGCAAATTCGAATCACTGAAATAAAAGTCCTTACTTGCTTCTGGAGTCTGGATCCACGAACACTTTCACTTGTTGCATAGCTACTCGCCCTCTCCTGGCTTTGAACTCGAAACCAACTCAGAGATGTCAAGTTTCGAGTTGCCTTCGGACTTTATCAAGCGAGAAGCTGGCTTCCTCTTTGCCTCGACAAGGGAGTTTGCTCCAGCATTCGCTAATGGCTGTTGATGGTCCCGCCACCTGAGACGCGGGCTACGAACATCTTCCTTTTCAGGCTCCTTTGGCTTCTCTTTCTTCCGTCGCTTGTGACCCTGTTTGGCACCACCTTTGGCGCCACCATCCTGACAAGAAAAAGGAACAGAGCCCAACAACACTACATCAGAGAAGTTAGATGAAGTCATTATTGAAAGCAGCTTCTCTGTCCTGTTTCGGGCGAGCTTGTGAGGAGGCCCGGTCCTGCAAAGGACAGTTAGCGACAATCCTGCCAAGAACAGAACCAATCAACAAAGCGTATCGCACCAGCCTTGCTCGACTCAACATTGGCGGGACCATCACTGGCATTACCTTTGCGACGCTTGTGGCGGTTCCGCTTGGCCATGAAAGGCAGAGGAACCAGCTCGACGTGTAGCACCTAGGGGCCACCGCCCCGAAAGCATAATTAGCTCCAATACTGGTGAGATTCAGTGCATTCCAGCTGGTAGCAGCGAACAACTTAAGGGCAACGTGCATGTCCCCTGCATATGTGCTGACCTGTGTTCACCTCCTGTACTTGCTGATGCGAAGTCATTAACCTGAGTGAAACTCACAAGTCAATCCTCTGCTTGTCGGCATTGAACCCGAAGCTGCGGGTTGGCACTGATCGCAGGTTTTCCGACGCACATCGCACAATCCATTTAGAGTATAGAGCAAGCAGCCTGCATTTGTCGGCTGTGAGTGTGCAAGTGTGACAGCTGGACGTTGCTTAGCTGGTCTCGGTTCTTGTCCAGAAAGGAGTCGGTGCAGTAGCTGACAGGTCCGGCCTGCCATGGCACTTCCATCAATCTGCGTGCTTGTGGCCGAAGAGCAGTTGCTGAACAGGGATCACTGCGGATGGAGGAAGTGATCCAATCGATTGATGTTCACATCACAAGTCGTGGAAGGAGCACGAAGTGTTTTATCACAAACCTCAGGTGATGCTTTCATCTAAATGCAGCAACGCATTTTGACAGGCTGACTTCTATGCATTCCGAAGTTTGGCTTTAAGCAAGGCTCCAAGTTGGCTTTGTCTTGATCTCGTCGAACCTGCGGTGGCCTTTTGATGGCACGCACAGATTCTTCTTGCGTCGTCCGCAGACCACTTGCAACAAGGTCAAGCTTAAGGAGCAAACCCTTGTGCTGCTTGATCAGCTTGTTGCAATAACCTAGCGCTGGGGACGAACAGGACCGTACATGAAGCAAGGTGGTGCCTTGCTGCATTGCAACCATGCACTTATAACAAGCGAACACCAGTGTCTTTTCCACGCTTGCATCTGCCTTTGTATCACATTACAACCACTACGCAACGCACTGCCAGGCTTGACGAGCATTGGCCACTCGTGACACTCAAGATTGTGGCTGTAACGCCATGACTTAGCACAAAATCCCATCAAGTCCGGTAGCTGGCACAGCCGTCTAAAAGCCTGGTCCACCTCCAGGCCCTTCTGAATTGTTAGCACAACAGTCAGGAGCATATAGCAAACACATAGAGGTCACCGGCACAAGAGCAGCTGAAGTGAGAAAGGGCAGCGCTGCTTGACCGCACTGGCCACTTGCACAAGGGTGCGCAATACAAAATGTCCCGGCCATCAGAACGCCGCATCCAGTGGTCGATTGAAACCACCACGACGGTTCATGTACTGACGGTATTGGCCTCA
Organism: Symbiodinium pilosum; assembly: GCA_905231905.1. Classification (NCBI taxonomy): domain Eukaryota; class Dinophyceae; order Suessiales; family Symbiodiniaceae; genus Symbiodinium; species Symbiodinium pilosum. The sequence goes on from CAJNIZ010020857.1 coordinate 80,487, forward strand.
GAAAATTTCGTGAGTCGGTCCAAATGCAGGAAAGCTTGAAAAACACAGCTGGTTGCAATGAAGGCACGTTTCGTGGCCCGCTTCACATCACTGAGATCGCTTGTGCCTGCACATTACCAGCCATGACGCCTTGACCCGCTCCTTGATTCCATCTGCTGAGATCCTCACTGTGATCTCTGCCCTTGGAGCTGTCAAACGCGCTGAAGCCCATCATCTTCGACAGCATCTGATCCTTTCATGTGACACTTCAAGCGACCTTCACGTGTCAGTGTTGTCCCGAATGCCCCAACCCACATGATTTCCATCAAGCCCTGGCCCTCCTCAGGCATGTCGGTGCTCAGCAGGAACTCTTTCATCTCCTTCCAGTCACATATCTGAAGCCATCACATCCATGCCCATCTGTTTAATCTGGCATACCTAGAACCAGGCCATAGATTGCAGAACAACCTGCCCTCCTCTTCATCATCTGACGACTTTGACTCTGAGCCCTCCGACTCAGAACCTGCATTTGAGTGTAAACCACCAGCTATCACTTGGCAACGGCTTGACTTGGCGCATCCAAGTGGCGGCCCCGTTTTGGGGGTGGCTTTCGCTCGGCAGACCTGTCCTTGCGCCGCTCCTTGCTACGGCCACGGCTGCGTGCGCGCTCCTGCTCCCGGGATGCCCAACAGGCAACCTTCTTTTTGATAACAAATGCCTGTCGGCAGGAACCGTGTCAAACAGAATTACAGCGCACCTTTCTTTTGTCATCCTTTCGAGTCTTCTTCTCCTTGTCCCCAATGCAAAATCCGCACTGGCAACTGCAGTAACACGCGAACAAACAACTCGCCGTCGCCTTCACTCGTCGGTCGCTCTCCGAGCTTTCTGAAGAGTCACGCCCCTTACGCCCCATCTCCAGGCGGTGAGGTCACCTGAACCACTGAAGTCTTGCCATATTGCGAATTGGTTCGATGCTTGCAGTGTTGTCTCTTAATGCCTTAAACCTGAATTGGCAGCATGGCACGAAGAGCCAGACAACGTGAGAAACCTGCACTCTTGTGACCCCTGCTGCGAACGCCAATGGCAATCTCTCTAGCAGGATTTCACCGGACGAAGTAGAAACAGGTTTAAGATCCACGCCCAGCCCTCGTTTTTGAGTGGGCTCTTCGGGCTTCCCGCCTTGGAAGCGCAAGCCTGAACGGAGACGCAGCCCTGGTGCCACTCTGAGCCTTAAGTGGCTGCCGAATGTCACCTCGTTTCACGTGACTTCTTGAACTGATCCCCCTCATCCAACTATTGAAGCCCGTACTCTGTGTGCGAAGCAGCAGCGGCAGAAGTCTGTCAGGCCTTGATCAGACCCGTTTGGTACGATGCATTCTTCATCCAGCATGGCCTCAAGCTGATAAAATGCAGGAGACACCTCTAGGCACCTACTATCAAAATGTGAAGTTCCCATGACTCAAAGGTGCGGGCGAACACACCTGTACCTTTGCCGGCCAATAAGTCCACAGAGTCCTCAGTCCAGAATGGAGCAGAATGTGAAAGGTTGCGCCTGAAGCTGATTTGCGCCTGATTGTCCGGAAAGTCCAAAGCGTCCCATGGGATGTTTTCGCGCCTTAAAGAATGCTGCAAGCGATAGCTGAGCTTCAGGTTATGCCTGGACGCACGCACTGGCATGCTATCATGGCAGGTCATCAGTGGCGAGGACACGCCTTCTCCAAATACCTCCTTTCACTTTCGCCGTGGCTTCCGCAAGACGCTTTCATTTGGTGCCGTTTGAAGTTTCAAAATCGAGGTTGGAGAATCAAGTATCGGAGCTGAATGAACCCTTTTATGCTCCGCGGCTTTCATTTCATACAGGCTTGTACAGCTAAAAGTCGGGGTTGACAGCCAGAATCAAAGCTTTTCACTTCACACTATCGAAATACAGCCAGAAGAGATCAGGTGGGCCTCAAACAGATAAGCAGAAACAACTGTGAATGAGAACCTCAAAAGCTTGATGAGCATCATTGAGAATCTCAACACAGTTGACTAGGACTGCCGGTGCGAAATTGCAGAATTTGGAGCTCTTGACGTTATTTGGAGTTCTTGTACATGGCGTTGTTCAAAGGCTGCAGAGACTGGAAATTACGATGTGTGGAGCTGTTCTACAGCTGCAGATCCCAGAGCTTGCAAATACTGCAAGTTGCAACAAGTAGAACTGTTCCCAGGCTGGAGATACTGCGAAGAATCTTAATCCGTGCTTGGTTACCCCTTAAATTTGTTGTGTGCCACTATGGTCAGTCTGGGAGCATCCTCCGCTGCGTCCATATGAGATCCCGCCCGGGAATGTTGCTTGCCCGGATGGTCACGGCTGGTTCTGAAGGAAATCTGACGGTTCCAATGTCCCTACCCATCCCCCAAAACAAAGCTTCGTGACGCCCAGCTCAGCTCGCCACCTTCCGGCTCTTCACAAAAACTGCAATGGACGCCGTCTGAAGTTTTGTTGAGAATTCTTGCAAATGGCGGATACTGCGCAAGTATGATCAAATATGTGAACTACAGCTCGTCTTGGAATATCTCCCGTGCTTGCTTGTCGCAATGCTTAACATGCTAGAAATTACAGCATCTGCTGGTCTTGGACTGGTTCAAATGCTGCAAACTACGGCATGTTGCTGGTCTTGCAGCGCTTCAGCTGTGGAACGCTCCAAACGCTGTAAATTACAGCATCTGCTGGTCCTGGAAAATTTTGAAAGCTGTAATTTACGGCGTCCGAGGGTTTTGCAAAGCTCCAAACCATTCTAAAAATTCGCTGCCACCTTCGTCGCTACTTACCAACTCAAACCCTAAGCCTAAACCCCAAACCAGCACGATACCAGTTTAACTCTGCTCTAAGACCTTGAGCATTGAGCTCTATCATGTTTTGCTCCTTTGCTGTTGTTACCCTGGTGTGAATTCGATGATTGGTGTTCTTATGTTGCTATTGTTTTCCGGGTGTTATTACAGCTATCATCTTACTTAGCGTTATTACTTCCAGTAATTACTCTATCATTTTTGTTGGAGCAACTGATTGTATAAAACAGTACTGACTGAAATCCAAAATCCTGCGATTTGTTGCGGAGACTTTGCAGTGCCCACATGCTGCTTCGTGCGGCAACGCACGCACAGCTTTGAAGAAAGCAGGGGTGGATGGGGAGCCGCCCAATTTGCAAACATATGCTGATTTGACTTTCCCCACATGCTGCCATGAGGCAAGCCATTGAAAAAAGGGGGGGGCTGGGGGGCAACCCAGCTTTCTCTCATGTCCAAATGTCGTGATGGGAAGCACGCAAATGCTCAAAGAAGGGGTTTGGGGACACTCGATGATTGGACGATCCGTCCTGTCAGGCATACAGTGCCCACATGCTGCCATTTGATGCAAGATGATGCAAGCATGCGCAAGTTTAAAGAAGCGAGCGGCGCAGGCCCCTCCCACTTTCAAATGTATGATGATGGGATGGTCCGTCCTTTTGCACGAGGTGTGCCTACATGCTGCTCTGTGAGGCAAGCACACGCAGCTTTAAAGAGACCAGGCCATGGGACCGACCTGACCAGAGAGAGGACCAGAGGACCATAGAACCACTCCCAATCTGAAGCCAAGAGGGACCCAGGCCACACCAGGACAGAGTGACACCTTTTCAAAGGCTGCGAAATCAATTTGGGACTTTTTTGATTTTTGTTGGTATTGTCCTGTTTTTGTGCTTCTTCTCAACAGTGGGGGTCGGGGTGGTTGAGGCGTGAGTCGGGAAAACGGAAGGCGTGAGTGGGAAAAAAAGAAGGCGCGAATCGGGAAAAAACGAAGGCATGAGTCAAAAGGAAAGGCACTCAAGCAGCTGACCTTCTGGATGCTCGGATATTCGCCTAAACTAATATCTGCACCTGGTTTTGCCTGTGTCATGTCTTCCTACTTGTCGCAACGTGAAAAGGTGGTTTTAGCATATGTCCGTACCAGACTTCCCTCTCTCAACTGTTTTCTTCTTTGCATCTCTAGCAAGCTGACAGGGAAATTTTGACACATGTGCGTATCTGGCCTTCTTCCTCCTGCTATTATGTCTTCCTACTTTTTGCAAGGTGAGAAAAGGGTATGCCTGTATTTGGTTCGCCCTCAATCATGTCTTGCTACTTATTGCATCGTGAAAAGGGGGTGGTGTGCAACATATGTCGGTACCTAGCTTTCCCTGTCATGTCCTTCTATTTCTTGCAAGGTGATAAGGGGGGGTTTTCATCATATGTTTGTACCTGGCTTTCCCTGTGTCATGTCTTTCTACTGATCGCAAGGTGAGAAAGCGGGCGGCTTTAACGTGTGTCCGTACCTGGTTTTCCGTGTATCATGTTTTCCTACTTATCGCAAGGTGAACAAGTGGGCGGATTTAACATATGTCCGTCCCTGGTATTTCCTGTATCATGTCTTCTTTCTTACCGCAAGGTGAAAAAAGGTTGGTTTTACCATATGCCTGTGCCTAACTTCCCTATGTCATGTCCTTCTACTTATCGCGAAGCGAACGAGGGGGCGGTCCTATGTCATGTCCTTCTATTTATCGCAAGGCGAACAAAAGGGGTGGTTTTTACGGATGTCTGTACCTGGCATGCTGTCCTTCCACTTATCGCAAGGTGAAAATGGGATGGTTTTCACATACGTGTGTACCTGGCTTCCCCCTTTTCATGTCTTCCTACTTGTCAAAAGGTGAAAAAAGGTTGGTTGTAACACATGCCTGCACCCCCGGCTTTGCCTGTGGCATGTCTTCCTACTTATTGCACAACGAACAGTTCTTTATACCTTTCGCAAGATGAACGGGAGTTTGACTAATGTGCTTGCCAGGCTTTCTCCCTCTCAGCTGTCATGTCTTCCTACTTATCGTAAGGTGCAAAGGGGTGGTTGTAACACATGTCTGTACCTGGTTTTCCCTATCGAAAGTGGCAAAAGGAAAAAGGTGTGGTGTTTACATATAGCTGGTTTTGCCTCTGTCGTGTTTTTCTACCTGTCGCAAGGTAAAGCTTGGGTGATTTAAGCATATGTCTGTACCTAGATTCCCCTCTGTCATGTCCTTATACTTATCGCAATGTGAAAAGGGTGGTTGTAACACATGTCTGTACCTAGCTTTCCTACTGTCATGTCCTTCGTCTTATCGCAATGCGAGAAAGAGGTGATTTGTACCTCTGTCTGTACCTGGCTTCCTATGTCATGCCTTTCTACTTATGGCAAGGTGAAAAGGGGTGGTTTTAACATATGCCTTCCCACTTGTCGCAAAGTGAAAAAGGCGGGTTACACATATGTCTGTACTTCCCTCTCTCAACTGTCTTTTCTGTTTATCTCTTGCAAAATGAAGGGGGCTTTGACGTATGTGCGTACCTGGCTTTCTCCTTCTCAGCTGTCATGCCTTCCTACTTTTCGCAAAGTGAGAAAGGGGTGGTTTTAACATGTGTCTATTCCTGGCTTTCCCTCTGTCATGTCATTCTACTCACCAGTAAGTGAAAGGAGGTGGTTTTAACGTATGTGTGCACCTGGCTTCCCTCTGTCAGCTGCCTTTTCTTTACTTCTCGCAAGGTGGAAAAAGAGTGATTTTAGCAGTTGTCCGTACCTGCTTTTCTCCTGACTCGTAAGTTTTTCCTGACTCGTGCTCTGTTTTTTTCTTGACTTGTGGTCTTTTTCCTGACTCGCGGGCGTTTTCTTGACTCGTGCCTTGTATTCTTCCCGACTCGCGGTCTTTTTCCTGACTCGTGCCTTTTGGCTTTCCTGACTCGCGGCCTTTTTCCTGACTTGCGGGCGTTTTCCTGACTCGTGCTTTTGGGTTTTCCTTACTCGTGCCTTTCTTTTTCCTGACTCGTGC
>CAJNIZ010020868.1:4305-17304 GCA_905231905.1 Symbiodinium pilosum
TTAGGGTTTAGGCTTAGGGTTTGGGTTTAGGATTGGTGTGCACGAAGGCTTATGGATTGTCATCCGGTGTCTATAAACAGGAAAAGTCTATCTATTCACTTATTTCAGGGGCTGGTGATCAGTAAATATCATGAACGGGAGATCGCAATGTACGCCCCAGTGTACTCTAACCCTCAAGGGGACACCTGAAGGGGACCCCTGATCTTTGGATACCCCATACGGCATTGAGGGCTGCAGGTACGCGATGAGAATCTAGAAAAGGATTGAGCGAAGGGAGGCGCTTATAGAGCGCTTCTTTTGGGAGGTCCATGAGCCGAAGCACCTCAGTCTCAAAATGTCGTCCAGATGTAGGTGGGTCATTTATTTAAAACTTCAAAGATATCTAAGATACAAAACATTACGTCGCTCCAGGCCTTTTGGAAGTACAGGCTCAACATGTAACAGTGTTCAGTGGTTGAACCAAGTAAGGCCATATTCTTCTTGCAAACTACTCGCCCTAAACCCCAATCCCCAAACCTGACCAGTCTACCCAAAAGGAGGATATGGTCTCACTCTATATCGGGAGCTCAAGTCTCCTTGTATAATGCTACCCAGAGAGGCTTTACAAAACCTGCTCAAGTCAACAACCTTAAACAACCATGCAGGGGTGTCGGTTTAAATGTGACATGAAGCCTTCATGTGGTGGAGTTTACAGCATTTGCTGCCAGAAGCATTGAAAACTTGAACCCATAAGATTGCTTAAAAGATACTTAAGCAATCTCAAGCCTGGAGCACTAGACCCTGCAGCTTCTGTCTTTGCAGAAATGAAAATACTGGGTTGATCTCAAGGAACGAGTTAAGTTACTAAAATAGGGTATATAGTAATTCAAGTGGCTTTCTGACAATATTAATATTAATGGTAACCTAATTCAAGCTCCCTCACAGAAACCCGATAATGAAGCACCAGCTACATATAAATCAACAAGTCACCTACATTGCGTTCCTTTGCTAAGGGTGCTACATTGGGGTACCCTCTTAGTTGGGTGGAGCACATGACTCCACGAGTTAGTAATAATCCGAGCAGAACATCTCTTCTGTGACTTGCCTACGCAGCTGCGCTTCCTCCTTTGGCAGAGGGCTACGGTGACTACAGAAAATAGGGACCCTAGCTTGCAATTAGGGATACAAAAGTCCTGCCTCGCAGATGGACTCCCTTGATGAGGTATCTTCAAGGTGTAGCTTGTTGCAGTTAGACTTGGCCGATAATGACCGATAAAACCCTAAACCCTACAAGGATCTTAGTATCAGCCATTCTCCGCGCTCGGCCAGCCTTGATTCTCATTGCACCGTGAGGGATGGAGTTCGTAAGCGCGCCTGGAGAAAAGCCGAAAGCAATTGTCCATAGCAAGGGCTATAGTATATTGGGGTCTATATTGGGTCAAATGTTTTGTAATTCTAGGCGTTGGGCATTTCTTGTCTCAAAAACGCGGGCCCGCTGGCTGTTGATGAGCCAAAAAAAACTGTTTCGACAAAAGCCGTTGATGCACTTAGAGCTCTATGCGTGGGTGTGAGATGTAATTGCCAAGTTTCTAGTCTAGTATCAACAATGACTTAGAAGCATGAATAATTTGTGTTGCTGATCCTTCAATAATCCCTTGCATGACAATAGTATACACTATAATAACCGCAAAACTCACCAAAACTGTTTGCGGTACTCGGGCCCCCAGACTTGCAGAACTCTTCCCAGGGGATGGTCTAAATAGCAATAAGTAGGTGATGATGACCCATGGACTTTGAAGCAGGGAAGATTTTCAGTCCGATCCAGAGTGCCAACAAGTTGAACAATGACCATTATTATGAGGGGCGCATTCTTTGTTGACCTGATATGGTAGACTTTTAATTTATGGTACCCCGAGTTGGCTACGACTACTAATTATATACACTCACTAATAGCCCTATTTAACCCTGCTGTATACGCTCAGCCGGAACCATCCTAAACACAACAGCTGGACATGGATCTGGCGAAGGATTCACAACTTGCGTCTATCCAGGTTCTCAGCACTGAAGATGATGCTGTGCAATGTGAACATTAACATAGGGTCCCTTCGAAACGGGTTGAAGGGTTGTGTGGGGACATATGGGGTCCAGGACTGAGGTAAGAATGGAAAGTCAAATGGAAAAGAACATGGAACATGAAATGGACAACGGTTTGATGTAGGGGGTTGCAGAAATTGCACAGTAGGGCTTCGGGGTATATTATCAGCATAGCGATATGGTAATTAAGATGAGAAACAACTAGTCCTGAACAATATAGGGGGTCCCTTTAAAAACGGTTTACAGGGCTTACATTGACATACATGGGGTCTAGGATTCGAATAAGCACAGAGCATCACGTAGCAAAAGCGGCTTCCGGATTATACAGGGATGTATAGGGGCCTGATTTTAGTAGAGTACGGATTGGGGCTTTCTCATCATGCGCTGGTATTTGTTTATATGTATGTATCGATTATCAAGGAATAGTATTGCCAGTACTTCTAGCTTCTACATTATTTCAGATGCATCCGGTCACTTGAAGAATTTGGAGCACAGCCGACACAAACCCGAAAAACCCCAAAATGGGTCGGTTTAGGCTTTAGGGGAATTCCAGGACCTTTTTGACCCCTGCCTCTCCTCACTGGCACGGCAAAGGGTCAAGGGCTTGGGGTACAAGTTTCAGGGCTTGGGGTTTGGGGCTAAGGGTTTAGGGTTAGCAGAACTACTATACCCCTTCTGAGGGCTCTTCTGCGACTATTCCAACATGGGGCGGTATTCAAAGTTGAGCATGCGCTAGCAATAATAACGTGAATTGTAGTAATAGTACTCGTAGCGCCACCTGTCGCTAATGACCAAGATACTAATTGGCAACCATAACAAATCATGATGATAACGCTGCCGGTACCCATATCGAATTTAACAATGCAAGTAAACATATTGACAACCATAAGAACAATACTGCTACAAACAGCAGCAACGTAGGCTTTCGAGATAGGCGATCGGCCTGACGCACGTATTCCCAGATTACAATCGAGCCAGACACGTGAACCTCAGCGAACTGTTTACGGCTTTGAATCTATCTAGGGCATAGGCTTTAAGGTTGAGGGTGCAGGGCTTTGGGCTGATGATTGATATCACTTGGGGGAATGTCTAAGCAGCCTGCCAAGGTTGCTGTTGCCGTGAGACACTCAGAATGAATCTGGGTTGCTGTTAAGGAACTTAAATTAAGTTACTATATTGGGGAAACCCTATTATTCACTATATATATTCCTTATGGTAACTTAATTTAAGTTCCTTAGCAGCAACCCAGGAATTTCCGTCATGGAGCCAAGTTGTTCGCTGTATACCCATGCAATGGCAACGCGATTGTACAACAAGATGAAGTCAATGTGTGTCCCTAATATCCAAGCAACTTGTGAGTGTTGGGCTAAACAAGTTGAATAATGATAGTCAGAATAGTTATAAAAATAAGTAATAATGGCAATAATAACAGCAAGAATAAAAGAAAGAATAGTATGGAAGGTCCAGGCGCAAAAGCCCAAGGGGCTAGGGAAGTACTCAGGAGGTTTTACGATCGGGTTACTAAGATATTATCGTAAGGACTTGGAGTTTTGGAGTATGACCTAGCTCCGGGGTCCATTCGGAGAGGCTGCACTGTGCAAACGCCCTTTCAGGAATTGCATGTTTTTGGTGAAGCAGGCTAAGGTCCACGAGGCAGCACAGACCATTTGGGGCCCATCTAGGCTTGTACGGACTTCTCGCCGTTGCCGGCCGAAATTGCCAGAAACAATTGTGTTTAGAATGCAGACGCTTGCATTTTGGTCTACGCGCCTCTGGAGGCTTTACTGGGCTCGCTGGCTTATACAATCACGGGCTTTTTGATAAGAAGCATAAGAAACCTACATAAACTCTCTGATCACAATATTTTTTTTAAAAAAAACTACCTGGTCTGTAGATGAGTAAGTCAAAGCCTGTCAGTGATGGCTCATGCTGTAGTAACTGTAGTATGACCTGGTGAACTCTAAAAATGGGTGCCTTAGCCGTACACGCGGGGTTGCGCAAATGATAAGGGTCCCCGTTGTGGATTGCCTAACTATATTATATGGAAATCTTTGAGGAATCCAAACGCAGCAGCTAGAGGCAGATCAAGGGGTTGGAGCTGCACGCATCTTTGTAGAAAGGTAGACCTGGAAGTATAATGACCTTGTACCCCGCCGTGTGATGCCATCAAGCTCTCTCTCTCTCTCCGGGTTTTTTTGCTGCCAAAATTCTTCATGTAAGACACTGACAGCACACACGTTCTGAGATGTGTAGTATTCTATGAGTGTACCAGCGCAACAGTAACGCCGCGAGCAGTCAGCATGGTCAACATGACAGCAGCCGGTCGAATAATAGTAGTCGCAGAAACCAAAGCAATGGTCTCTCAAACCATGCCAGCATGCTTCAATTTTGCCCCGGCAGGGCTTGAATAGGGAAGAGCACCCTGAAAGCCAGAAACACCCGAGCCCATAACTGTAGCGAAAAAGGCCTCAGATGCCTAAAAGCATGAACTGACCATGTTGTGTTTACCCGTGAGCGATTGCATGCAGAACAAGCATATACGTGCGACTCAAACCTCATTCTCCAAAGTGCCCGAAAGTGACACTCAACCCCGAAGCCCTACGCCCCCCGAACCTTACCCTAAAAACCGGAGCCGTACAGCCAAAGCCTTTCATAACTCTTATGCCCTGGACTTGGGAATTTCTCGAAAGAGGTCCCTTCGAGAACCTAGGGATATGTAGGTGGGGAATACAGGAGGTTAAGGACTATAGAAGGACTAATCCCTCCAAGCTAACCTACATAGCCTAGATTAAGCACTCCCCCCAATTAATACTAAGCATTACCCATCAGAGACATTATAGGTTGGAGGGTCTTGGGGGACATGTTCCCTATTATTCGTAGAGGGGGTGTGTAATATTAGCATATAGGGAATGTAGGAATAAATGAACCCCCAACCCCTAAACCCTAAAACTCAAACCCCAAATCCGCAACCCTAAACCCCAAGCCCTGAATCCTCTAAACCTTACACCCTGAATCTGGAACCTTGAGCCTTAAACTTAAACTCTAAACCCTGAAACTTGAACAGCAAGCCCAAAACCCTGAACCCTAAACCCTACACCCTAAATCCTAAACCCTAAATCCTAAACCCGAAAACCTAAACCCTAAAACGCGTAGGGGCCGGGCATTCAGAGACCGAAGCTGACCTTGCTGCGGGATCTCCACGCAGCCGTCCAGGAGTGGCAGCCTTACTAGTTGTAAGTAGTTTACTTTGGGGTTGTATTGGGGTTATATAGGGATAATGGAAAAGAAAATGGAAACTACTACTTAGGGTATAGAGCTTTAGGGTTTAGGGTTTAGGATTAGTAGTTTACTTGTAGGCCCATGCGACTTAGTAAATGTGTATAACCAGGATTATAATCCTACTTGGAAGTGGGGTATCCCCTATAAGCCCATTTAGGGGGATTGTCAGTAGGGTTATAGGCCCAGTTATAAGTAGTTACTACGTCCCATGGGCCTCCAAGTAGGGTTTAGGGCTTAGATTCAGGGTTTAGGGTTCACGGTTTAGGATATAGGGTTTAGGGTATAAGGTTAAAAAGGTATAGCGGTTTCGGGCTTAGGATTTAGGATCTAGGGTTTAGGGAGTAGGATTTAGGGTTCAAGGCTTAGGGTCCTGTGGTAGCTTCTATGTAAATAATCCCCAGCTAAAACCATAGCTTCCACGGTCTAATCCTCTAAAACCCTATGTCTTTTTAATTCCTAGATTCCATACTAACAACCAGCAAGAAGCAGGGCGGCATCGATGCCCTCCTTCTCAGCACCTGCCACAAATTTGTAGCTTGTGGATTTAAGGCTTAGGGGCTAGGTTTAGGTGTAGGGAAAATTTCTCAACGCATCTCCTACAAAGTCCCGGGCCCAATCCTCATATATGTATATATATATATACACATATTACCTGTCTCAGTCTCTCGCAGTCTCTCAGAGTCTCTCTCTCTCTCTCTGCTCCCTTCTTCTTCTTCTTCTCCTTCTTCTCACTGCTTTGAACTCTGCATGAGGAGAGGGCTGGGGCATTGCCCCAAGCAGGCACAGTTGTCAGACTCCGTCACAAGCCAAGTAGACAGAAACCTACACACTGCTAGCCAACATTCAAGAAGTTTGGAGAGCGTTCTCCCTTGCAGCCTGCGTATGGACCTCGCCGCTACCGGTCACAGCTGTGACACCCCAGTCGGAACAGCCCACACTTCTAGCCAGCTGCTCTTTACTACCAACTGGTTATCCGTCCTCCCTCCCTCTCTCTCGCTCTCTCTAAAGGACCTGGGAAACCCGAGTTTGTAGAACACCCAACTTCGAGCAGTAGGATTTCGAAGGCGCATTGGTAGGACTATCTCAACAGTCCCAAAACCCCTCACCCCCCCAAAGGGGATATATAGGGGTATCTAGACAAATGGCAAAGAAAGTGGGAGCTACTACACTGTTGAGGCTTTGGGTAAATAATCACAGTGCTGCATTTGCGATTTTGGGCAGCTCCTCCAGTCTATCACGGCACGGCCGAGGGTCTGTAAGTATCCAATGGCTGAAACCTAGAAATCGCACCAACCCTAAAGCCTAAACCCTAAACCCTAAACTCTAATGCCTAAACCCCTATTCAAGTCCTGATACCTGTGGTTTTGGACTTGGCGCAGTCAAATAGGATTAAGAACTTGCACCTCAAAGAACGTAGGCTTCTGTAAGGTGGTAGTACAAAACATAGGGTTATATTAGGGTTATATAAGGGTTGTTAGGGTTGTATTGCAGCTATATTATTTGCAAACACGGTGCGGGCAAAGAGAGATCATACATCTTCCGCAGCGTTTGTTTGTTTTACTGTTTCCGCAAACGAAACGGGTACTGGTTGTATAGCGTTTAACCGTGATTTGAAGCCAACGCCTTTAAACGCCTTAGCCCCCGAAAACCACCATAAATCCTAGGAAGGCATAGATTGCTGGAATAATGCCAGGTTTTGGCTTATGTGGGACTAAAGAACTTTTCCACAATCTTTGTTGGGAACATATGAGGCTCATATAGAACTGCAAAGTGCAGTTCTTGAAGGGACGTACAATCTGACATACTACTGTCCATCCCCAAAATACTTAACCCTGGCAGGCCTACTACCACTAAAAATAATCAGCCCAGGGTGTTTCGGTGTGGGGCGTGGGAAATAAAACCGTAAATCCTACACCCTAAGCCCTAAACCCGGAATCCTCAACCCCAAACCTTGGGGTTTGTGGCTTGGGTGTCCACTGAGCCCGAAATCTTTAACCCCAAATCCCATCTCCACCTAAACCAACGGCCCCATTATATCGCTAAACGCGTTGGGTCCCTGAGGCCAGGCCTAGCACGATCGCCGTGCGCTCCGCGAATTTCCACCTCAAAGCGTTCAGGTTGTAGGGCTTATAGGTCCTCCCCCCAAAGAACCCCCCTAAACTACCTCGACCCAAGGTTCCCCCTTTTATGAGCTTAACTAACCAGTAAACAAGCCCTCAGTAAGGGGGGAACTTGGGGGCGGTCAGTATAGGCAAGGTAGTATAGGGAACCCAAGAAGCATGGACCCTGTGTTGGTTCTCATGGCCTATAAGTGATATCACGAGCTCACACGGATTAGGCAGGCAGTATTTGGGGAACTACTTACCGAGGGTGGAAGTTGAAGTTAGCTTTAAGTATAGGGGTTGCATCAGGTGAAGGGATTTCTCATATGAATGCCACATGGTTACTACGTTACTTGGGGTTTGGGGTAGTATACGCGTGGGGGGTAGTACTTAAGAGGTTCAGGGAGCTTAGTACGTAACTTGATGAATGGAGTTCTAAGTCCTTTGATTGGGGTTCGTCTGTTTATGACCCCCTTCGTAACCACATATAAACACCTGCTGAAAAGCCCTAAATCCTAAATCAAGTTAGGAAAAGCCCTAGTTCTTGTGGTATACTACTCCAACTGCAAAGAACGGCCAAGCTCCCAACTCGTCCAGCGGGACGCTGGTGTGCGTTTGCTCAACGCCGACAAGGGCATACCCTAACAACAACAGCACAGGGGGCTTTGGGGTTTTCAGTTAAAATCTAGGGTTTAGGGTGTATGAAGTTTTGAGCAAGGCCATGCAGTTAAGACATGGAAATAGGAGGATTTCATGCCAGTTCTTACTCTTCCTAGGTCATGTTGCACGTGCGACGAGAACAGCGTGCGGGGCCTTGGGATTCGGCTTACTGTAGGCCTTGTCATGCAACAGCTGAGGCATGAGGAAACCTACTTCAACTTGCTTGCTGGGGCTTTTCCGATGATGGTAGAAAATAGTATGTAGAAACATCCCCCCTGTCAGACCGTTGACATGAAAACCCTGCATACCCTTGCTTCCACGAACCCTTAGCACTCCCTGGGTTTAGGTTACTGAAGATGATGCAGTAACCCTAGGCCCGATCTACCATCAAAACAAGTATGAGTGGAGTGCACAAGTCAATTTGGGAGCAGAGGATGGGTGCGCCATTCCAAGATTTGCAGTTTTACTAGGCTCAATCACCAGACAAGACACTGCTCAACTGCGATTACCCATGTCAATCTCCTGTAGGAGGGTAGTATGGTTATATTCGGTTTTGAACCCGAACACAAATTCGAGACTTGCTTGAAGACGAATTGCGGTAGCAGAGCGATTTAGGATTTCGGGACACGGGTTTGTACGGAGACTTCTACCTATGCGTAAGGCCCTAAACCCTAATTGGCTATTGGATTTTGAAAGCCCCTTTGGATGGCAGTCCTACGGTCCCGACACAGAGTCGCAGCTTTCTATTGTAAGACTTAACTTGTTGTCCACAGGCTGAAACTTGCTAATTCAAGCTCAAGATTCGCCTCCAGTTGCCAAAAGGAGCATTAAGGAGAACATTTGGTTAAATAGAATACTACTCAGTTGGCAGCTATCATTCTGGAAAATTATAGGCGCCACGGCGCAATCAAGCTAGGATGATGGGTGGAGGTCGGAGAACGGGAGGCCTAAACCCTACACCCTAAACTGCGATGAGAGCTGCCAGTGTGAGCCTCAGGCTAGACTCCCTTCCGTGGTTAGTCTAGACCCTAATCCATAAAGCATAAAATACAAAGCATAAGCCTCCAACCACTGATGATCAAACCGTTCATCAAATCTCAGCGAACCCTTCAAAATGACTAGGTTGTAGTTGCTTCTTGTAACGTTTTAATGCCGCATCAGCCCAAGCATCATCCGAAACCACAAATGCCTGTCTAAACACCTGAGTCCTGAGCTGATCCCTGGGCTTCAATGTCTGTAGCCGATACCTACTTTGGGCCCTGAAGTCTGCCAATAGCACGTACTTTTGGCGATTTGCAAGCCCATGGACCTTAAACCCTCAACCGCAGGGGACGCTTCCTCACCATCTCACGCAATGAATGCCAGTACTCCTGGCTACTCTAGCTGAAGTTCTACTGTGTGAAACGATGCATGAATCTTTATCAGCTGGACTTTTGTAGAGGCCCACTATACTTCTCGAGCCTGTGAAGTCTGAAAGAAGGCTTTCACAATCCCCAAACCCAATCAATGTACAAATGTCTCTGAAGCCGAACTGTTAGAGAAAAAGGGTTGAAATGATATCTCAAACTACACAGTTGGCAGCTTAGGGCTCAGTTAGGATTATATTCTTGGAACGTAGGACACTGGGCTTCGGCAGCTCCTGCTTCTTGACTCTGCGTTCAACTTGTCCGATGCAAGGCACTGCGCGGTCTCACTGTTTGCTGGAAAAGTGCCCTCCCCGCCAGCTTCTGTCGTGCAACGGCCGCCAGTTCATGATGGAAAAACACTCCTTGCAGTGCGCCATCCCGCTCACACCTAAAAAATCTACAAGCGCAGGCGGTCATGCTCCGGTCTTTGAACCACCTGGTGGATTGTCCAAACTGGATGTTCCCTCTTGGGCGTGCTCTGTACAACAGTCGCTACATTTAGGATACCCAAGGAAGGGTCCCTTCCGTGAACGACCCACCAGAACAAGATTTCTTGAGGTACGGTGTGCCTTGCTGTCGAAGCTCCAGCAACTGGGCTCGCAATTCGCCTCGAGGCACCTGGGAATTTGGGGGTTTATGGTAGGCTAATTGTGGGGTTGCTATAGCAAAGGTTCCAAAGCTTCAGTTTTAGCAAGGGTTGAATTCGAGTGTGTGATCGTGATAGTTGAGCGCTGTGTGCTCCTGCATAAGCACAAAGTCCAGTACGAACGAGGCACAAGGGGATTCGGGGTGCCAGGGGCTCGCCTCGCCGATGGCACGTGAAAACTTGAATCTTTTCTTGTGACTGGCCTATTGGTTTAGGTTTGTATAAGAATTTCAGACCCTGAAATTACATAAGCTAATTCTGGGCCTGTTTCCTGTATATACCACTAATCAAGGTGAGGCTGAGTGAGGTCGTCGCTCAAGAATTTCTACAACAAACACAATGGTTTCATGTTTCTGTCCGTGTGAACGTGTCCTGAACATACACATACCTAGACCTTGCCCTGAAATTTCTGTGGAGGAGTGTTAACGAACTGCCAACAACAATGTGCAAATCGGAAAAGAAGAGGGCTCAAAACCTTTAACCACCCGCTTCCCTTCCGAAACAGAGGTCCGTTTTGCTGCCATAAGTAAAAAAACAACAACGCCATCAGAGTGTGCAACAAATTTTGTCCAAGAAGCCACACACCCCGTGATCAAAACCCTAAATCCTGTTTAACGCCTGATTACACCTCAAACCCTCAAAGCACAAACAGTATGGGTTATTGGACTCCTGCAAGCCTCTTAATCTAGGCGCTACTGGGAATTATAGGATTTCACGGCTAAACCCTTAACCCTAAACACCTAAATGCCAGAACCTCCAACCCGAAAAAAACCTTCAAGCCAGAAACCCTAAACCCCCAAACCCATAGCTCATCCAAAAAAAATGCAACCGGGGCGCCCCCCGAAGCGGGAGCCATTTCTCGGCTGTGACGGAGATGGACTGGAAGGCCTGCTCTGTCGCCACCTGGCAGTAGTGGCATTTTTGAAGCTTTCAAGAATAGAGAATCAAACGGAAGGTGACATGGAAAGCTCCATGAGCATGCAACATGCACCTAAACTGAAAACTTTCCACACTCAAGATTCCTATAACAGGGGTATATAGTATGTACGAAGGAATGGAAAGTGGAAGCAAGGATTCGGGTTTAGAGCGCAGGGTTTGTGGCTTTCCATAACCAGGGGGTTCCAATGTAGATCTCAATATATTACGTATAATCATTGTGTGGGGATTCCGTATAATAAGCGTATTCCCTGAAATAAGCCCTCAATTTCAGAAGCCATCGCTGTCTTAAACTCAGAATTCCTTCCTCGAGGAGGCCCTACGCCGTCAAAGCCTCACTGGGAACCGAGCCCCGAACTTGAACCGCTGAGCCCTTGAATGGGCTGCTGCTACACAACTTTAAATAGACGACCACTCAGACAAGAATAATTTTTTTGCCATGTATCCGTGTAAGTATGTACGGCAATTCAAACATTACACCCTAACACCGATGTAACCCCAGATAGCCTCCGTAGCCACTCGGCAGGAAGCCCATCAGGTTCCCCAAGCCCTAAATTTACAACTTGTTTTCTGCATTCCCCAGCAGCAGCCCAATTACGCTTGCAAATGCACGTGCTCCGGCCTTGAGATTAGGAAGGCACAGTGCCTCACAGTAGAAAACCTGCGCGCGATTTAGGGTATAGGGTTCTGAGGTTTAGGTGACGCGGGCCCCCGGGTGCCTTTGACTATGAGACCCACTTCAGGTTGGGGGACTTGGGACTTCAGGTTTTTCTGTACCCTGTAGTAGTGGTGTATAGTAGGAATATAAAAAGAACCGAGTAAAATCACCATTATCCCTTACAGTCGCCATTACTGGGCTGGGGTCCACTGAAGGCTCATGGCTTAGGGCTTAGGGTTTAGAACGACCCCTCAAAATTGCAAAGCACCAGAACTCTACGACCTCAATCGTGCAGGGCAAGCGCCACAGAATCCACCAGAAGTGGAGTGAAGCGGTTCCTTGCCCAAAGCCGGCTCCACGCTCCTGGAAATGACCACAGCCGGATGCGTTTGCATCGCATTGGTGGTTTTCGCTGATCGGCACGGTGGCGAAGCACTTCAGCGAGCAGCTCCTCTGATGGGGTCAACTATGGAAGGCCGCGAGGTATGAAGCATGCGCGACAGGCTTGCGTGGATATGTCATGTTCGCTTCTTGGTCTGTGGCGCCTTGCTAGCGACTACACCGTTTTGACGCCAACTCTCTTCGTAGCTTATGTCTCCACGGAGAAGCGCTCGTCGCATACGCTAACTTCCAAATACTTGAAAGTGACCATGTGGTCGGAGGCGCGCATCTCTGCATATAAAATCCATGGATAACCAGCAGCTCAAAAAGATCCCCATACTGCATGAGAACCACCAGAAACATGCTTGTTGAAACAAACAGTAGAACACCTCCCTCATTCGCGCGTTGCTAAATCTGAAGACTTGCTCGTGCTTCTTAGGCACCATTACTGTATAAGGAGGTCCTGAAGAGATGATGAACAATTTGATAGCCTGGATGCCTCTGCTGACAACAACTCACCTGCTAGGCCCCGACCTTGAACCGAGCCCTGCGGAAGAATGAGTATCTTCCTCGGGATTCGCTAGCAACACTAGTACAGCCATGAAGCGGGTCATGTGTATCAGCTAATGAAAGTCATGCGTAATCCAATTCCCCTGCCAACCTGCATGCTACGCCCCATGATTCAAACTGGAAACTGAAAGGTGTTTTTGCTAAAAAAGCGCTGCCCTCTGAAACGAGGGCTCCGTGGTTCCCATTTTAGTTTGGGGGGAAGACAGGATCCCGTGTTGCTTTTTAGAGCAAGGAGCCTTGCAATGTCTAGGATATGAAGCCGAATTATGTTGGGTTCGTTGTATTACC